>JAJJWW010018943.1:0-102903 GCA_023531295.1 Papaver armeniacum
GTAATCAACATAATAATACCGTCTCAAAGCGAGACATATTTGATTCATGAATTTCAGAACATTTGCAAAACATGTTCAATTCAACAATACATGGACTCATCGTCCCACAAAGTCAAGCAATCGACTCCACAATCATGAGATATCAATCGTGTCACATGGGGGGATATTAACTAGGGTTTTGGTCTGGCGGCCTACGGCACGTGTGTTCACCCACGGTGAGAATGTGAGCAAGTCGTGTAATCAGTTGGAAGAGTCAGCAAAGTAGTGGGTGGAAAATTAACCAAGTCTCCGCACGATGAGCAACTGGTTTTAACACGATTTCCCACTTCCCCACTCTCGATTCCAAAGAACCTGTCACACTTCATGGGACCATGGTGTTTTCAACTCCGGCATTATAAAATGTCTCTGAATCCTGATTGAAAGGACAAGATTTGAACACTCGAACATTCGTCTAAAAGAATTCTCGGCAAGTTCATACAGACAATCTTTCGTCTACACGAACTCATCGTCTAAGCATTCACTCTCAATTGAGCAAAATTCAATCATTCACAGTATTCTTACGCTGAATTCACAACACACCTACAATCTCATATCACCATTGATCTCACGCATTTCTCAGCTTCCCTCCTACAAATCAACCCATCTTCTCTTGTGACCGAATTGACTCTGGAACGGCCATTGTTCTTGGTTTAGGCCGGAGTCTTACAGATTGATCTCTCAAACTTAAATCAATCCACACGGAGTAATTACTGAAACCAGCAAATCGTTTTTCCCCATCTACAGATTGGCGACCACAGTGGGAGATTAATCTCTCGGTTGCAATCTCAAGATTTCACAAGATGGCTGGTCTTAGGTCTGGGTTAGTTACAGGTTCCAACACAAACGGCGCTAGCACTAGCAACGACAATGAAGATATCCCGGAAACAATTCCGGCCTCTAATAACACTGACGGTGGTGACATTACTCCTCCTCACGCTAACACGAAAGGTCATCCTCTGTTCGGCCGACACCCTGAGGAAGTCGGAGGAAACCCACCACCCACCATTTCCGATCTCATCAAACTTCAAGAGACTCTTGCAAAAAATCAAACCGATATGGCTACGGCACAGAAGGAGCTATTTAATCAACTGAAGGCTCTCACTGATACAATATCAAAGAAAACTCGAGGAAAGGGGAAAGAAAAGGATAAATCCTCAGACGCTGATCCTGAAGTAATCCCAATTCATACAGTGGACGACGACGAAATCCGCAAAGCTGCAGACGATTCGTCAGCAAAAGAATCATCAAATTTCATTTCTCGGGAAGATTTGGAGCGCCTTCTGGAGAACCGTGGAAAGGACAAGACATCACATGTCCATCGTCACCAGCCTCTTATCCTGCCGCTACGCAAAGGATCCCTCTTCCGAAAGGTTATACCTCTCCAACTTTCACCCTATATGATGGAACTGGAAATGCTCGAGAACATGTCTCTCGTTTCCTGGAAGCCTTGGGAGAACATGAACACAACCACGTTGTTCGTCTCAAGGAATTTTCAAAATCCTTGAAAGGCGGGGCATACACACAGTACAACAACATCGTACTGGGGACTATTAACAATTGGGGAGAAATGATTAATGCCTTCTACAGAAATTACTTCTTCGTGTCAGAGCAAGTTACTCTCTCCGATCTTGGAAGAATGTTTCAGAGGGTCAGTGAAAACACTAATGATTACGTGAAGATATTCAGAGTCCAGGCCTTGGATTGTCATGACCCAAATGTCACGGAGCAACAACTAGTAGATTTGTGCATCAACGGCATGCTCCCGGTCTACAGGGATCTACTGGAAAATCTTCGATTCCAGACTTTCTCAGAGCTTCATGAAGCCGCGAAGAGATCGGCAACCACTGCACCTACTCTATTGGAAAGAGCAAAACCTACAAAGACTGAAGAATCGCGAGACACTCGAGGAAGCAGACATCTGATCAACAAGCAATACAACCTGCAACCCTCCACAAACGCTGTTGCAGAAGGGAGCAAGCGCAAGGTTGAAACCCCGAACAAGCATACTTCATCTCATCCAAAGACGCAAAAGAAAGACAAACCAGAGGCACGGGCTCCTGGCCAGCATACAGAGACTCCTGATCAAGATGCACCTGACTTTCTCTCCCCATTGGAGAAGTGCTCGAACTATTAGATGTCTGGATCCAAGATGGAGCAATCAAATTGCCATATGTCAGGAGAGACCCAACTGAGGAAGACATGGAAAATCCTTGTTACTGCCTCTTCCACAGGTTCGTCAATCATCCCACAAGTAGTTGCAAAGTCTTGAAACGCATATTCAGAGAAAAGGTTAAGTCGGGAGAACTTAATCCGGAGGCTGAAGGAGTGCACAGAGATCCCCTCCCGTTCATGACCTTCTCCATTTCTGAAGCACCAATCAAAGAAGCAGTTCAGTCATTGATAGAGCATGTCTGTGAATTACTCTATCTGTCGAAAGCGCAAAGAGGAGATATGTTCACGGATTTGAACCACATAGTGTCCGGAAAACGCCTATTGATTCCAGAAGTACCTCCTGAACCTTGACCACTGATAAAGAAATGTATGACTGGGGACTGCTCACCGCAGTGCATATTAAAGGAAATGAATTCAGGAGGGCATTTATTGATGTCGGTACCGCCATCAACATCATTACTTTGAAAACTCTCAGAGTCGCTGGCATTACTCGACAAGAAGCTACTCATGCTCCCATGGCAATGAGGGATCACGAAGGAACTTCCAGAGATGCATATGGCTACATCAACCTCAAAGTTCGTAAAACTCGATGCCCGCTTTTGAGACTAAGTTTTATATAATTCGAGAAGACCGGGATATGACATGATTCTTGGACGAACTTGGATCCACGCTGGAAAGAAAACTCCAACACCTTCAACATGTCCTGCTGTTGCAAAAATCTCTGACTCAGAAGAAATAGAGGATACTCCGTCATTTGAGCACTTGGAAGAAGTTAAAGCTTTGACGGAACTCACACAGAAGCCTGGAAAAAGTGCACATTCTTTTATCAAGAGGTTCCGTACTCAGGCAAGTCTTATTCCCCTTCATGCACCAATAATACCAATGTTGAAACATACTGCTCTAGTCCGGGGACTTCTCCCTGCTAACAAATTAGCAATTACGAAAAGCTACGAGTGGATAGTCTTACCTCAGCAGTATTACACCAAATGGTTGCGCTCAGAGCATATCCATGTTGATCATTCTATCAAGAGGTTTATTGCTGAAGACATGGCTAAAAACGATAGACAATATGATGGATACTCTCTTCTACACGAGTGTCCATACGTGCCACAACCATGGAATCAGCAAAAAATATTCAAGGCGCGAACTACTAAGCCCAACAAATTCAAGGAAGGGGATTTGGTTCTTAAGGCGACTAAACGAGATCTCCATTCTGCAAGGAGATCTAATTGGGAAGGACCATTTATGGTTGCTAGGTCCATAACCGGAGGATACTACAAATTGATCAACACAGATGGTAGAACCCTGCCAGTAATTCACGAGAATTGGCTTAAGGCATTTGTCTGAAATTATTGGGTATTCGAGGTACTGGACGTCTGAGCACTCATGACGTCTGGATTTGGCATTTAGGATTTTCTTTCATTGTATTTCAATTCCTCCAAAACGTTTACAATCCTTGCAATCAGTATTTGAATTCAGCAATTTATCAAAATTCAGTTTATTTTACTTAAAAGAAAATCTCTATTAAATCCAAAAGAAAATCCTCAATCATCTACCAATCCAAAGTTAGCCAATATCAAGACCCAAATAAAAACCTCACATCTCTCAGAAGTTCAGAAGTTCAGAAGTTCAAGAGATTTTGAAAAGAAAATCAAAGAAAATCAGCAAAAAAGGATTTTTGCGCCTCTGCATCCTTCAAGATCTGCAAAGCCGCCTTCTCCTTGTTCAGCTCCTCAGTCAGCCTGACAATCTTGTCTTCCTTCTCCATCACAGCATCATTGGTAAAGGGTATGTTGTTCTCACATGATTCCTTGATAGCATTCATTTGCTTACGAAGCCACTTTACATTGAAGCCAAGTCTTTCTGAATTCTCGAAGTTAAACTCCCAATCAAAGAGTATATCAAAGGTCACAGTACTTCTGGCCCTAGTGCATATATCACTTACAATGCGCAAGATAATACCTACTTGCATTGTTAAAGCATAAGCACGCCCAGGGTTCCTGTCCACTATTATGTGACCAAACTTCTTCCATATTTTCTCGTACAAGCCTGCATACCCAATGGGAACGCTGAATCCACCTATTAGTTCATGATACGGGAGTGAAGCATCAAAGGGAGGATCAAAAGCAACTCCTGCACTTGGATATTCATGCACCACTATACGGTTCTCAATTACTGGAGCAGCTTCTACAATCGGGGCAACAATTTCTTCAGTATTCTCTACTTCGGTTTCTTCTATCACTGAAGTAGCAACAATCTGGGTTTCCATGACTTCAGTGACAACCTTCTCATGGCCTTGAATTGCATGGATGGTTGTCTCTTCATCAACAACTCCAGGGCAATTCGGGTTATCCTCGTTGGTTTCAATATCCTCAACTTCGGTATTTGACACATAATACGAAGATTATATGAGATTAGAGTCGTTTAAACATGAAGCCAAGTGAGATTATAAAATACAGCATACAATCAATACCACATCATCAAATTTCATCATTATACACTCAAAGCACGAGCAAATAGCATGAAAGTCATGAAAATACGTTTTACGGTAACTTCGTCTGAAAAAAACTGTACTCTACTCTATACTAAAAGACTAACTGAGAGCAATCTACAAGGAATCTGAGGATAGGTTATATACCATTCTCTTTGTATTGATATCCTCTACAACGTATCAAAATTTCATAATAATCCGACGAACGAACAAAAAGAAGTGGTCGAAACATCGGGCAACATGCAATCTGAAAAAGTTCTGGAAGTCTCCTGGAAGTTTACTGTTTCGCCTTTTTCAGGTCCTAAACGTGCTCAAAACTCAAAAAGCTTCTTCAAAAAAGCTTGTAAATTCTCTGGGCTTGAAGATACATATGCGGATCATGAAAATCCGACTTCAGATGAAGGTTTTACGGTGTTTTTACTAAAAATTGAAATCTGAAATTTTCTGACGACGTATTTCGCCAAAATTACTTGTACACTCATATGGATTCTCATTCATTCACTCACAAATCAGAAATTCTATATTTCTATGAAGATTTTACAAGATATTTGCTTACTTGGGGGGTCTTCGAAGTGTTCAAAGAGTTGGGATTGCCCGTGTCAACATCAAGAGGTTCATCATTTTCATTCGGTTCCAAATATTTGGAACTTCCTTCGCCTCTATTCTCGGAGGATGACCGAGTATCAGCACTCTCCACCTAAATGGTAACATCCTCCTGGACATATTCTCAAATAATTAGCATTTTCACATGAGGCATTTATGTTTGGCTATGATGGAGAGTACTCACAACATTTTCTTCTTCAACGCTCAAATCAGAGATTGTCTGCCCAGCAGCAGAGAATTGAAGACCATCAATGCTAGACGGAGCAAAGTTCTGTAACCAAATAATAAATATTGGTTTCATGATCCTAGTAATGCGGATAGAAGAAGTTACAGCGGAAAAGTGTCGACAACTCACCAAAGAAATAACCAGGGACTTTATGGTATTAGGCAACAACTTACAATTCTTGTTTCTGCCTTCTCCACCGTGAACAACTGTTTCTGCTTCTGAGAAATTCACTTCAAGACGAGGTCTCACAGCACGACCGTCCTACAGGAAAGAAAATTAAGGTGATAATCAAAGGCAATTATTGCAATTTTACGAAGAATGTGTAAAAGATACATACTAGTGAACATCCTGGAGATGTCTTTCGCTTATCACCACTAGAGATGGGTTTCAATCTGGGTCGAGAAGCAATCATATCAGCAGAAGGATGCTCTTTCACCAAAGGTTGACTAACCCCTACGAAGTCATGTAGACGTTCGAATTGCTGGTTCCAGAAATCAATATGACCCGGAGTTACATACGTAATTCGGTCTGCACAAGGGAACCAATAAGAGATTCCTTCGACATGGGTACGGTCTAAACAAGTCTTAAGCTGTTCCACTGATGGTTTTCTCCTCCGGAAAGTTGGAACGCATTGATCCATACCCATCTTACGGGCTGCTCTATCAATGTTGTTTTCCTCCACTGAAAAGTATCCATATGTTGCTGCTATCAAATGACCTGGAGTACAGCTCAACATGAAGGATCTTTCGCCATCGCTCAAGTCAGCACCAGATTTTAAAGTCATACTTTCTTCAGTATTGAAAGTTGTCAATTGGGAAATATAAGGAGGAATCAGCACCCAGGGACGGAAGTTGAACTCAGACTCATCGTCTAATACATCAGTGAGGCGCATTTTGGACTGAATTTGCTTCGTAGACCAACGCATGATCCTGGCATTATCCCTCTCAGAGAAAATACGTCGAGAATCACCAATAGTCAACCCTTGCAAAATACTACGAGGAATAGGCGCATACTTCTCGAAGCGCTCCCACATCAAGGCTTGGAGGAACATCGTATTGGCATAGCATTCAATCTTCATAAAGCCATTTGAAATACTGGAGTCTACGACCAGGGAATCCAGGTTAGAGTAAAAAGAACCCAAGAATAAGCTACCTATGGGAAGTTGTTCACCCTGAGCCATCTTAATGGCAAAAGGGATTACAAATGGCTTTAACAAAGTCCCGGCGTCTTCAAACACGTCCCTAGATAGCCATGAGAACAAAAAAGCAGCGATAGACAACATACCATCAGGTTCGTTGAGAGGAACATCTCGTGGCCACCAGCGTGTCAACCAGTGAGCATAACAGCCTTTGCCAGAAGCCTTGTTAATTCTCTCCATCTCAGCTGTTAAGATGTTGGAAACTGCTTTCTCCTCCGTGGAAAGCTCTTCAGGAAAATTACCTGTGATTGGAAGATGCAATAAAGCAACTACATCTTCCAAGGTAATGGTAAACTCTCCCAACTACATATAAAGGGTGTCGAGAGATCTTGAATTCTATAATTGAAGCCTGGAAGAGTCCTCGTTCAAGACAAAACCGAACAACTGCTCGAGGAGTCACCAATTTCTTTTGAGTAACCGTCCTGGGGTTTATCAAAAGACGATATGCTGGAGATCTGAGACGCTTTTCAGTTTCTTGAACCTCAAAAAATGCATCATATATATTCGGAATATTCTTGATTCCAGGTGTTTCGTCTTCCTCTCCGCCAACAGAAGTCTCATCCATGCATGCATATTCTCTAGAGACATCATTTTCTACACACATTTTATCTCTGGAAGCATCATTAGCTTGGGAATCAGACATTCTTGCCAAGTAGCTGTAAAATTCACACAACATTTTGCTTCAGTCGTCTAAATACAAGCTTCAACAAGATGATGGAATCATGCAAATGGGAATACGGCATCAACAAAAATGGTAATTCTTAACTCTTACCTCTTTGCAATTCCACTAACAATAGTGATTGTGCCACAAGAGTTAACAATCCAAAATTAGTTCGTTCCTTGAAACCTGCAATAACGAACGAGGCTTTATTAATCTTCAAAACTGATTTTTCATAAAATCATAGACATAATTTTCATAGTATGAACATCCACAAATGAACTATGAAATTTACACCAAGACAATATTTCATCATAAATAATTTGTCAAAGTTTCAAGATTACTCAGAACCCACGCTTCGATTTTATAAAGCAATAATTAATGTGAATTACTCACATAAATTCTCAAAATTTTATCTAATGAGAACAAACTCATGTGAATAAAATATGCCATCATATTTTTGCATAATATGTCACGGCTGCATAAAAAAAATATCTATTTTTCCTTCGTATGAGCATTATTCTCTAAAACGAGGTTTATTTCGGTTTTGTGAAAGCTCACACCTTTTAAGATAAAGTTTTGGTTTCCATGAAAGCTCATAAACAAAATTTTATCACTGGACACGGGTCTATTTCCAAAGAAAAATCTCTCTCAAGTTAGGGATTGTTGCTAGTTTCTTAAACTAACGATCGAACGAACATACGTTTAATAAAATTAGGGTTTTTATACAAAACTCACGCTAATAAATACACATGTATAGAATTTCAACATGAACAACTCATGAAATCAGCAAAAAAAAAAAAAAAATTACCTAGTCAGTGCCGGCCGACGCCGGCGGGTGAGAGCTCCGACGATTTTTCCTGCTCCTCCTGATGCTCGGACGTGAAGGTGATGGAAGGATGAAGAAGATGGTAGTCGTGTGGGAAGAATAAAAAAGAAAGGAATTAATTCTTTTTATACCTAATTTTATTTCCAAAACCTAATTCCATAAGGATTTTCTCTTTGGGCCCGGCCCGTAAATCCTAGACCAACCAAGTTTCCACCATCGAATCAGCGGTTCTACACCAATTTATGCTCACTGGATGATGCTCTATTATGCCACTAGGGTTTTCGCCCGAACCATTGTTTGCACATTCAGTCGAAATTCGGTAATGTCTTATCTTATGACTAAGTTCAATTACTTATTTATGTTTGTACCTGGAAAATCACCATTCAATGTTGACTGAGGAACATGATTGTTCCTCACTAAGCATGGGACTTAATGTAGATGGTGGATTTTCGACAAAGGGTAAAATTGTAAGACTATACTCCGGATCCGGCAATCAGATGAGTATTGAGGCCCATGTCTCTCATTAAAGCATGAAAGCTCATGCCATAGATCTCTGACTGAGAAGGTTGTCTCAAAGAGTATATGTAGATGTGTAGTCTCCCAGCTGAGGCCACGGCACATCTTATGAATACTGAGCAATTTCAGTAATTACTCAGGATCCGGCAATCGGATGAGTATTGAGACTCATGTCTCTAAGCGTGAAAGCTCATGCCATAAAACCTCTGATCGAGAAAGTCTCTCAGAGAAGATGAAGATGTGTAGTCTCCCAGCTGAGACCACGGCACATCTCATATTGTATAGGATTGCAAGATTGGACGGCTCCTAGACTGCATGTCTGCTAGTATAGAGCAATAACGTCTTCAGGATGCAACCATGTTTTCCCTGACTATACAAGAGCAATATGACACTCCAGCAAGTTCATATTGCTCAACCCTCAGATAATTAATGCTCCTAGATAGAAAGCCCTTCTAGTATAGAGCCATCAGTTAATTATCTCTAATCGCCTGAATATCCAGCAATATTCTACGATTCTTCGTTATATTTCGTCACTTCAATTCGTGGTTCTTCCCGGTAGAATTCCACGGGTTAGTGATAAATATTCAACGAGACAGGCATCTAAGCATCGAATAAGCCATGACGAAAATGGTGCAAGTGTACTTAACAATAATGCACAGACCATCATTTGAATGCGCAAACGAGCATTTCAAAAATATGAATGAACGATGAACCTATGCAAAATAGGAAGGAAAAATAATAACAATAAAATATTAGCAAAGGCGCCAGGGGACCGGGCTCATCAGTTGGCCGGTCATGCCGTGACCAGTCCCGCGCCTAATTTTATATTTTGTGATATTTTATGATTTTTCCCCGACTCGTGAAATTCTCTCGTTCGAGCTAATCTCCTTCGTTTCAAGGAAATTCTCTAATCTCATGATTTTATCAAAGAAATAATAAAATTAGGGAAAGGTATCGCGGGACCGAGCACCAGCCGGCCATGCCCTAGTCGTGGCCAGTCCCACACCTCACGTCCCCATTATTTTATTATTTCTCTCAAATTATGAAAATTCCTTGATTTTATGAATTTTCCTTAAAACCATGAAAATTCCCTAATTTTATGAATTTTCTCTAAAATCATGAAAATTATTATAAAATTAGGAAAACTCGTGGGACCGGGCTCCGGTACGGCCATGCCCCCTAAGCCGTGGCCGGTCCCACACCTCACGTCCCCATTATTTTATTATTTCTCTCAAATTATGAAAATTCCTTGATTTTATGAATTTTCCCTAAAACCATGAAAATTCCCTAATTTTATGAATTTTCTCTAAAATCATGAAAATTATTATAAAATTAGGAAAACTCGTGGGACCGGGCTCTAGCCGGCCGGCCATGCCCTAGACGGTCCCACACACCTATTATTTTATTATTGTTTGTTGTCTTAAGTTTCCTGATTCCATGAAAACTCCCTGATTTCAACAAAATACCTTGGTTTTAACAAATCTCTCTGATTTTATGAAAATTTCCTAAAATTATGAAAATTACATAAAATTGGGAAGAGTGCTCTGGGACCGTGCCCATTGGCCGACCGGCCATGCCTTGGCCATTGCCGGTCCCACATCCACAATTCCCTATTTTACTATTATTATATCTCTCTCATCTCATGGAAGTTCCCTAATTTCATAAAACTCTCCAGTTTCATGGAATTTCCCTCAAATCAGAGAAAGTACATAAAATTACATAAAACTGGGAAAGTGTGGGACCGTGCTTGTCGACCAGTCGGCCATGCCCTAGCCGTGGTCGGTCCCACACCTTGCAATTCCCTGTTTTATTTATCATTTTTCATCATCTCATATATTTTTCCTAGTTTCAGCAAAACCATGGATTCTGCATATTTTCTCAGAGTGTTGCTCAAATGCGCATCGGAAAATATTGAAACTCTCAGGACTGAGACACGGATACTATGGTGACACGAGCACATCCCCTTGACCGAACAAGGGTGGCTCTAAAGCCTGCAAACAGCCGATCCCGCATGTTTTAATGATTTTAACCTAATTTGCTCAATCGCTCATATTAGGTTCAAACTTCTTCCAAACAACTAAGGGTTTACTTGAACGACCATCCATTGGTCCCACGGCCACCAAGATCCGGTATCGTGACCTCTTGGTCGGTTCCTCATCTCTTCATGGCTAGGTTTTATTATTTGTCGCTCACACGAGCATTATTTCAATAAATGATTAAACCAGCATTTAATCATTCTTTCACCAACTGGTCCTCAAGAGACTTTGGTATTTTGCTCATTCGAGCATCTGGGCGTACATGGTGAACTCGTCATCCCATGTAGCCGGTCCCTTCTTCACTCTGTAGATTGATTTGAAATAAATCATCATTTCGATAAAATTAGGGTTTTGAATCCAGAGCTTTGTAGAAACATGATTCTGAGCAGATTCAAATACTCTGATAATTCTATGTTGATTCCATGATCAACATTTTTATTTATTTTACTCGACCCAACAGTCAGTATCTTAAATTAATATTTATTTTGGTCCTGCTACCAACAATTCATCAAACGAGCAATATTTGCTCAAACCGGCAATATTTGCTCAAACTAGCAATATTCCTCAGACTAGCAATATTTGCTCATATTCAAGAATATTGGTTCAACTATCAATATTATTCGACAATTCAGCAACACAGTTTGCTTGTCTTAGGTAATCAACATAATAATACCGTCTCAGCAGACATATTTGATTCATGAATTTCAGAACATTTGCAAAACATGTTCAATTCAACAATACATGGACTCATCGTCCCACAAAGTCAGCAACTGACTCCACATTCACGAGATATCAATCGTGTCACATGGGGGGATATTAACTAGGGTTTTGGTCTGGAGGCCTACGGCACGTGTGTTCACCCACGATGAGAATGTGAGCAAGTCGTGTAATCAGTTGGAAGAGTCAGCAAAGTAGTGGGTGGAAAATTAACCAAGTCTCCGCACGATGAGCAACTGGTTTCAACACGATTTCCCACTTTCCACTCTCTGATTCCAGCAAACTGTCACACTTCATGGGATCATGGTGTTTTCAACTCCGGCATTATAAAATGTCTCTGAATCCTGATTGAAAGGACAATATTCGAATACTCGAACATTCGTCTAAAAGAATTCTCGGCAAGTTCATACAGACAATCTTTCGTCAACACGAACTCATCGTCTAAGCATTCACTCTCAATTGAGCAAAATTCAATCATTCACAGCATTCTTACATTGAATTCACAACACACCTACAATCTCAGATCACCATTGATCTTACGCATTTCTCAGCTTCCCTCCTACAGATCAACCCATCCTCTCTTGTGACCGAATTGACTCTGGAACGGCCATTGTTCTTGGTTTAGGCCGGAGTCTTACAGATTGATCTCTCGAACTTAAAGCATTCCCTTCTTGCAGTGCATCTGTGTGAGGTTCAACATTTCGCTCGTTTCAAGGAGTCTCCACACGGTCGACTCTTCAATTCCGTAAAAACCAGCAAATTATTTTTCCCCATCTACAGATTGGTGAACACAGTGGGAGATTAATCTCTTGGTTGCAATCACACGATTTCACAAGATGGCTGGTTTTAGGTCTGGGTTAGTTACAGGTTCCAACACAAACGGCGCTAGCACTAGCAACGACAACAACAACGACAATGAAGATATCCCGGAAACAATTTCGGCCTCTAATAACACTGACGGTGGTGACATTACTCCTCATCACGCTAACACGAAAGGTCATCCTCTGTGTGGCCGACACCCTGAGGAAGTCATAGGAAACCCACCACCCACCATTACCGATCTCATCAAACTGCAAGAGACTCTTGCAAAAAATCAAACCGATATGGCTACGACACAGAATGAGCTATTTAATCAACTGAAGGCTCTCACTGATACAATGTCAAAGAAAACTCGAGGAAAGGGGAAAGAAAAGGAGAAATCCTCAGACGCTGATCCTGAAGTAATCCCAATTCATACAGTGGACGACGATGAAATCCGCAAAGCTGCAGACGATTCGTCAGCAAAAGAATCATTAAATTTCATTACTCGGGAAGATTTGGAGCGCCTTCTGGAGAACCGTGGAAAGTACAATACATCACATGTCCATCGTCACCAGCCTCCTTATCCTGCCGCTACGCAAAGGATCCCTCTTCCGAAAGGTTATACCTCTCCAACTTTCACCCTGTATGATGGAACTGGCAATGCTCGAGAACATGTCTCTCGTTTCCTGGAAGCCTTGGGAGAACATGAACACAACCACGTTGTTCGTCTCAAGGAATTTTCAAAATCCTTGAAAGGCGGGGCATACACACGGTACAACAACATCGCACTGGGGACTATTAACAATTGGGGAGAAATGATTAATGCCTTCTACAGAAAGTACTTCTTCGTGTCAGAGCAAGTCACTCTCTCTGATCTTGGAAGAATGTTTCAGAGGGTCAGTGAAAACCCCAATGATTACACGAAGAGATTCAGAGTACAGGCCTTAGATTGTCATGACCCAAATGTCACGGAGCAACAACTGGTAGATTTGTGCATCAACGGCATGCTCCCTGTCTATAGGGCTCTACTGGAAAATATTCGATTCCAGAATTTCTCAGAGCTTCATGAAGCCGCGAAGAGATCGGCAACCACTGCACCTGCTCTATTGGAAAGAGCAAAACCTACAAAGACTGAAGAATCGCGAGACACTTGAGGAAGCAGACGTCTGATCAACAAGCAATACAACCTGCAACCCTCCACAAACGATGTTGCAGAAGGGATCAAGTGCAAGGCTGAAACCTCGAACCAGCATACTTCAGCTCCTCCAAAGACGCAAAAGAAAGACAAACCAGAGGCACGGGCTCCTGGCCAGCATACAGAGACTCCTAATCAAGATGCACCTGACTTTCCTCTCCCCATTGGAGAAGTGCTCGAACTATTATATGTCTGGATCCAAGATGGAGCAATCAAATTGCCATATGTCAGGAGAGACCCAACTGAGGAAGACATGGAAAATCCTCATTCTCGCTAGCTTCCACAGGTTCGTCAATCATCCCACAAGTAGCTGCAAAGTCTTGAAACGCATATTCAGAGAAAAGGTTGAGTCAGGAGAACTTAATCTGGGGGCTGAAGGAGTGCACAGAGATCCCCTCCCGGTCAGGACCTTCTCCATTTCTGAAGCACCAATCAAAGAAGCAGTTCAGTCATTGATAGAGCATGTCTGTGAATTACTCTATCTGTTGAAAGCGCAAAGAGGAGACATGTTCACGGCTTTGAACCACATAGTGCTTGGAAAACGCCTATTGATTCCAGAAGTACCTCCTGAACCTTCAGCCACTGATAAAGAAATGTATGACTTGGGACTGCTCACCGCAATGCATATTAAAGGAAATGAATTCAGGAGGGCATTTATTGATATCGGTACCGCCATCAACATCATTACTTTGAAAAATCTCAGAGCCGCTGGCATTACTCGACAAGAAGCTACTCATGCTCCTATGGCAATCAGGGATCACGAAGGAACTTCCAGAGATGCATATGGCTACATCAACCTCAAAGTTACAGAAAACCTAGTATGCACTGAGACTAAGTTTTATATAATTCGAGAAGACCCGGGATATGACATGATTCTTGGACGAACTTGGATCCACGCTGGAAAGAAAACTCCAACACCTTCAACATGTCCTGCTGTTGCAGAAATCTATGACTCAGAACAAATAGAGGATACTCCGTCATTTGAGCACTTGGAAGAAGTTAAAGCTTTGACGGAACTCACACAGAAGCCTGGAGAAAGTGCACATTCTTTCATCAAGAGGTTTCGTACTCAGGCAAGTCTTATTCCCCTTCATGCACCAATAATACCAATGTTGAAGAACTGTTGAATGTCCTTATTGACAACAAGAAGGTGATTACATAAGGTTCTACTACTCCATGAGAACGAGCAAGGGGAGTCTTGGACTATAAAATAGGGAGCTTCTTTTTATACAATAGATGATAAAAGTATTATGATCTCTTACAAAGAAGGATGCGATGGTGTAGCATGTGATATCATCGATGTAGGTGATATGATTGTGCAAATCAATGGTTCAACATGGAAGTTGAAGGTGATTTGAAGAAAAATTTGGTTTCTTTGGGTCAAGTTTGTAATGATGACTGTGAAGTTATGCTTACGAAGCACAACTGGAAAGTAAAGAAAGGGGCTATATGGTATTATCTCGAGGAATTAGAGTTGATACTCTATACCGGACTTCAGATGGATCTATTGTAGTAGTAGCTAGTAGAGATTAAGACACTAACTTATGACATAGAAGACTGGGGCACATGAGTAAAAAGAACATGAAGATTTTGTATTCAAGAGGTTATCTACCGAAGGTGAAGTATATTGATATGAAGTTTTATGAAGGTTGTGTTCTGGAAAAGAAAAACCAGGTTAGTTTCAGCAAAACTGGCAGCAGCGTAAGAAGTGCGAGACTTGATTTGGTTCATACTGATGTATGGGGACCAATTGATATCGCATCTCACAGTGGTTTCCATTATTATGTCACCTTTATTGATGATCGTTTAAGAATGATGTGGTTTTACTTCATGAATAATAAGTACGAGGTGTATAAAGTGTTTCAGAGTTGAAAAGCTTTGGTTGAAACAGAAACCGGTCTGAAGTTAAAGTGTTCAAAATCAGACAATGAAGGTGAGTATGATGTAATTCGTTTGGAGAGGATGCTTCCAAGGACACCAAGAGAATGGAATAGCAAAATGTATAAATTGGACACTGAATGCATGTGCAAGGTGCATGAGAATGCAATCTAGTTTGTCGGAGACCTTCTAGGCATATGCAACAGAAATGGCTGCTTATCTAATCAATATGATACCTAGTGGTCCATTAGATATGAAAATATCGAAGGACGTTTAATTTGGATCAGGAAAAAGGTAAATTGTGTTGGTTATGTTCATCTTAGTCCTAGTGATAGGTCTAAGATAGGTGCCCAAGCAAAGAAATGAATATTCATTGGTTATGGAGGCGATGCTTTTGGGTATAAACTTTGGGGATACTAGGGTCACAAAGTTATCATAAGTACGGATATTACTTTCAATGAGAATGAGTTATACAAGGACAGAAATACAGCATAAGTTGAAGAAGTCAAGTCTAGCAATGTCGATAAAGATTTATATATCGACATGGATGATGGTTCTGGAAGGAGTGTGGTACAAGAAGAGCATGGTGTTGCTGATGGCATAGAAGAACCTTTGGTGAAATAAGGGACTCCTACTGCAGGGGGAGTTACTCCTAAGGTTCCACAAGAAGTACGAAGATCGTCTAGACCTCTGAAACCAAAACCCATGTATACTTTAAATCATTTATTACATACGGATAGAGGTGAACTTGAAGATATTAAAGAGGCACTAGCAGTTGATAATTTATGCAAGTGCAAACTTTTTATGGGGATGAGATGAATTAACTTGAGGATAATGACACATGTGTGTTATCAGAATTACCAACATATAAGAATACGTTGCAAAACAAGTGGGTTTATCGGATGAAAAATGCTGCAAAAGGCAAGGTTGGTTGTAAAAGGGTTTCAACGAAAAGCATGTGTTAATTATAATGAGATATTTTCTCGAGTTATGAAGATGACTACTATCAGAGTAGTATTAAGCCTATTGGTTCTGAAGATATCTACCTTGAACAGTTGGATGTAAAGATAGCTTTTCTTCATAGTGACCTAGATGAAGAAATTTACATGTAGCATCCAGAAGGATTCAAAGTTAAAGGCAAGGAAGAGATGGTATGCAAACTTAAAAAGAGTGTGTATGGTTTAAAACACTCCCCTTGACAGTGGTATAATAAGTTTGATAACTTCATGCATAAAAGTGGTTACTCACGATGTCATGTTGACCATTGATGTTACTTCAAAAGGGATAGTGTTGGCCACATCATATTATGATTGTACATGATGATATATATGTTAGTTGTCGGAACATCTCTACAGAAAATTGAGACTTTGAAGAAACAGTTATCAAGTGAATTTGCTATGAAAGATCTTGGTGAAGCAAAACAGGTTCTTGGTATGAGAATCATAAGGGACAAAGCTAAGGATACACTTACGCTTAGTCAGGCTGAGTACATTGAACGGGTGTTGAAGAGGTTCAAATATGGAGAATGCTAAACCAGTCAGTTCTCCACTTGGAAGCCATATTCGTGTTTCAAGTATGCGGTGTACACAAACAGACGAAGAAAAAGAGTACATGGCTAATGCACCATATTCTTGTGTGGGAGTCTAATGTATCATATGGTATGCACGTAGTGAGTAGATATGCTAGCAACCCAGGTAAGAAACACTGGGAAGCGATGAAGTGGATTCTTAGGTACTTGAGAGGTAACGCAAATGTACCATTGTGTTATGGAAGAGATTACATCTTGATGGGTTATGTGGATGCAAACTTTGTAGGTGATGTTGATAAAAGGCGAAGTACGACCGGTTATGTTTAAAATATGGGGTCAGTTGCAGTAAGTTGGAACTCAAAGTTACATAATACTACATAAGCTGAGTATGTAGCAGTAACTGAATCAAACAAGGAAATGATTTGGTTACGAGGTTTATTAGTTGAGTTGGGGAAGGAACAAAATGATAGTATTTTGTATAGCAACAATTAAAGCGATATACATCTATCTAAGAATTCAGCATACCACGCTAGGACCAAGCATATATAGATATTCTTTACCATTTTATTATGGATCTCTTAAAAGAAGGAAAATTGAAGATTGAGGTGATTCTTGGTTCCAAGAATCCGCCAGATATGTTTACCAAGGGAGTTACATCAGACAAGATAAACCCCTGCAAAGCTTTAGTTGGTCTCTCATAATGATTCAGAATGAGGGAAGTCGCACCGACAAGGAAGTTGTTTAGCACCGTCAATCCAAAGTTGAAGATCGAAGGAAAGAAGAATCAAAGATGATCAATAAGTCTTCAAAGTGGGAGATTGTGCAAACCTTATGGATCTGAATTCATGAATTGGAAGGGTTTGCAAACACTGTTGATTTGAATTCGTGAACTAGGAGGGGTTTGCAAACCCTGTGGACTGAATTCGCGAACTATTTTGGGTTTCTATTTCCTACTTTAGGTTAGTCGTTTTTAGGAAGAGGCTTCATTCACCAGCTAGGATTTTTGAAGGCTAAGTTTTGTAACCCATATAAAGGTATTAGACCTTGTAGAAAAATTAAGGAATAATTAAAAGAGCGAAAATACAATTGTAGAGAGATTTCTTGTAATAATTTTTGGGTTAAAAGTTAGGGTTTTATGGTGAATAACTTTTGGGGTAAAATTTAGGGTTTCTTGGTGAGTGAAAATTGGTGAGGAACAAGAGACAAGGTAATCGTCTCGGGTAATTATTACGATGTAACCAAGTATTTGCTGGGATTCACACGATACGTTGTAAGCGTCTCTTCATAGCGGATTTGAGTTAGTGCAGCTCAAAGTGGACGTAGACAATATATACGTGTTATATATATTGTTGAACCACTATAAATCTTGTATCTTATGGGAGTATAGTTATGATTTTCATGTTTTCAAAAGTTTTGAATTGAAGAACAGGCCAGTGAAACTGTAGAAAATTCTGGAGGTGAAGTTTTATCATCCAGCTTTGAACAAGGTACTAATTTGATGTGATAGTGCATAAAGAGTTAATCCAGGTAATGCTAGATTTGGTTTTGCGTGTAGGGGTAGTGGAGGTGAATTCTTATTTACTGAAGCTAGAGGATTAGGAATAGCTACCAATTTCATTGCAGAGATTATGACAGTAATATGTGCTACTGAATGGGCCATTTAAAAAAAGGTGGTAGATTTACTTGTAAACTCAGATTCTTTAGCTGCAATAAGAGCTTTCATGACTGGAAACTTACCTTGGTTCATTCAGGATAGATGGAGTAAGATGAAAAGTAGTTCAAATAAAAATCAGTTTCAGTCATTGCTATAGGGAAACAAATTTTACAGCTGACAAGTTGGCTAAAAAAGGAGCAGGATTAGGAAGAGGAGTTAGTCAGCAATTTCAATATAAACCTGACTTCATAGGTGAATTGGAGAAACCAGAGAAGACATATTATAGATTCTGCTATTAGTCTATTCTTGTACCGGCCTTGAGCTTTTTTTGTTTTATCAATTGTTTCTTTTTTTATTTTTTGAATTCTTGTAAGGAGTAGGAATTCCTTGAGTAATAAAATTTTATACAGATCGACCAAAAAAAAAAATTGTCTGATGAATTTGATTTATCTTTCTCGTTTATTATTGTTGTTTGTGCTTGGTTCACTTATTATTCATTATAATATTCCAAGATCATGTTTATTCGGTGGTTTGTTAGAATTCCTGACAATTAATATCACAACGGAATTGGTATTAGAGAGGGAACAATTCTTGACGGAAACACCACTGTTTCGATTGCCACATAGCAAGACCGTTAGCACCACTGCTGAGATTAATTACCACAGTTCTCCATGAAGCTCACTTTTTCCATAGAATAAAATGATTATACACAACTGCTGGGAAGATTTATAATCCAATGCAACCCTGCTTTCAAAATCCACCACTGATAACTACTGGTAAAGCATATGAATACTGCAAAGCAAACGAGTCACAAACAGTTGCAAAGAAGATCCTAAACATCATACCATCTATTCAGCATGAGGATAAAATTCTATGGTCCCTTACAAGAAATGGTCACTTCACAGTCAATTCTACATACAAGGCTATCCTCTGCCAGAAGAATCCTCATCTAGCTAGAAAAGAAGAAGAAGCTAAATTCTGGCTCAGCATATGGCATCTTCAGATCCCTCATAAATGTCAATTGTTCTTGTGGAAAGTAGCTCATGATATCCTCCTTGTTAATGAAAGAAGAGCAAGGCATAATCAAAATCAGGAAGTGCAATGCCAAAGATGCAATAATGATGCAGAAACTATCACTCATCTTCTGATTCAATGTAATTATGCCAAAAGTGTGTGTAATGCTATATCACCTGACATTCATCAAGATCTAAGTGCAGTCACAGATATCAAGCAATAGATAAGAACTTTGTGCAATCCAGATAACAGCATCTTCTTCCGCAAGAAAGCTATGATAAACCTGATAGTGATTACTATGTGGTTTATATGGAAGTCTAGATGTGAGCTGATATTTAACAATAGCAGATGCACTATCTCAAGTCTAAAACACATAATCATTACTTTTTGCAATGAGAACCAGATTCACACTATCTTTAGTGGTAACCAGGTTCGGTTAGCTAACAATGTTACTGAAAGTAATGGGGTCAATCATAATGAAAATAAGCACCGGAATCCACCCCCCATAGGAAAGCTGAAAATTAACATTGATGCTTTTGTCTTACCTAATAATTTTCATGCTGGTATTGCTCTAATTATAAGGGATATTATAGGGAGGATGGTGGAGGCATGGACTTTGGTAGAAAGAGCTAGAGATGTTGCTCAAGCTGAAGCAATGACAATGCTAAAGCTCTTCAGTGGATTTTACAGTTACAACTTCAGAATGTCATTGTGTAAGGAGACAACAAAGAAGTCATGGAAAGCATCAGTGGCCATAATATCATCACCAGATGGGAAGACAGTAATATTGTTAGAGAGTGTCAACATTTAGTCAAGTGTTTACGTAATGTTTAGTTGCTTTAAGAATAGGAAATGTAATCAAGTAGCAGACTTACTTGCGAAGTTTGCTAGAAATAATAATTGTGTTAGGAAATGGAGTGTTGAACTCCCTGTGTATGTCATGTCTAGGTTAGAAGTTGAAAAAATGTCCTGTAATGCTTAACTTTGGCTTGCATGTGCTTAATGAAAATCCTTCTGTTTTTATTTAAAAAAAAAAAAAAAAAAAGTTAAAGCCAAAGATAAATATGAACAAAAATACAAATTAAAACAGCAAGGATGCAAACAATGCAACAATTGGGAAAAATCTTGAAACTGTTAAACGATATTGTCCTGATCTCTTGGGATAATATCTTCCTTTACATGGCATGTATATCTCGTGTATATATTGATTATCTTTTTATCTCTATTTCTTGTATATAAGAACAGATGTATTGTATCTTGTTCACTACGTTGAATACAATTCTATCACTCAGAATATACATGTCATGACAATCTTTGTCATGGCATCAGAGCCTGGCAAGATCTAACAATCTATCTTCCGCTGCAACAGCAACAACAACAACAACAACAATAACAACAATAATAACAACAAGATCAATTCCTTTCGTCCATCCCATCTTTTTCTCGTCTGTGTTTAGATTGTAAAACCCAAACCCTAGTATCCAAAATCCTTCCATGTTATCGTTCAATATGTCGCGTGAAGATTATCAACCTATTACTGTAAAGTTTGATGGAACAAACTATAATCATTGGTCCTTCCTTATGAGAAGTTTTCTCAAAGGAAAAGCTATGTGGAAATATATTGATGGAAAAGCAAAAAAGCCTAGTGTTGTTACGACTGGTATTGTCATTATAGATAAACAAGTCAAGCCTAACAAAGACAAAGAAACTGAAGAAGACAGCCTTGAAGACCGGGAGATCAACAATCACAACATACTGACATGGATAAGCAATACAATAATCACTTCCATAAGTATGCAACTCACTGGTTTTGAAACTGCCAAAGAAGCATGGGATTTTCTTTCGAGAAGATATACTCAAGTAAATTTTGCTCAACGTTACAAACTAGAACAAGATATTCGATCTATGAAGCAACAGATGGATCAGTCAATCTTAGATTTCCATTCTGAGATGTCAATTATATGGAATCAACTAGTACTCATGGAACCAAATTGGACTACAGATATTGAGTTATGGCAGAAATACAGAGAAGAGTTACGAATGGTTCAACTTCTAATGGCGTTAAGAGACGATTTTGAGACTGTAAGAGCTTTAATCCTTCATCGATCACCTCTCTCTACTGTAGAAGCTGCATTATCTGAGCTCATTACTGAAGAAACTCGAAAGCCGATCAAGCTTGAGATACCTGTTGTGTTTGCAGTTCCTTCACGTGCAAGTTTTAATAATACTTTCAACTCTCAGAGAAACTATCGTGACATGTCGCAGGTTCAGTGTTACAAATGCAAGAAACCTGGTCACTTGGCTAAGAACTGCACTTTACCTTCAACACAGAGTGTGTCACAAACATCAGCCTTTCAAGCTCCAACCCATCAAAGTTCAAACTCTCAGATTCAATGCAATTATTGTAAAGAACCTCGTCATACGGTAGGAAAATGTACTTCTCCATCTTCAAGAAACATGAGAGAAAGAAGAAGGCTGAATGGCACTGCATACACACCTGTACCATCTATTCTTGCAGCACCTGCACTAGAAAGAAGTCATGAAACATCAGCATATGCATCAAGTAATCTTGTTGATATCCAAGAGATGCTCAAACAAGCCCTTGCAATTGGTAACAACAACTCTACAGCAGCTTCTGCTTTCTCAGTTCCCACAGGTACCTTTTCAAAAGGTTGGTTTCTTGACTCAGGTGCTTCTAATCATATGACTACTTCAGTTATCTTGTACTGAAACTCCAGAGCAAAATGGTATAGCAGAAAGAAAACATCGTCACATCATAGAGACAGCTAGAACCCAACTTCTTTCAGCATCAGTTCCAACTAATTTTTGGGGTGAGTCAGTACTTACAGCAGTTTACACAATAAATCGCATTCCATCTATAGTCATAGGAGGAATATCACCTTATGAACGTCTCTATGATAAGAAACCAAATTATTATGAGCTCCGTGTTTTTGGTTCAACATGTTTTGTCCTTCTCACAGAACGAGAACGAAACAAACTCATCAAAAAGAATGCTATCTGTGTGTTCATAGGTTATGGTATTGAACAAAAAGGTTATCGTTGTTACGATCCAGAGAGTCATCGATTACGTATTTCTCGTCATGTTACGTTTTGGGAAAATATACCATTTTGGTCTCTTCCTAGCATCAAGTCTTCTACTCTAGAACAGTTTACATATCTAGATCCTTTTGAGGATGTATCTCTACCTAGCTCTCAGCCTACAACTATTCCATCCACCACCACAGAAGTCACTCCTCTTGAAAGTGTCGAAACTCCACATGACCACTCTATGGAAAATCCTGACATTGCTTCTCCAGAAAGGGATCTTGTACCTGAGAATGATGCTTTACCTCCACGTACTCGTCGACCACCAGCCAGGTTTGCAGATTATCATTGTTCTTTATCATCCATTTTATCTATACATGAACTAAAATCATACAGGGAAGCATCTATAATTCCAGTATGGCAAACATCTATGGGAGAAGAACTAACAGCACACAAGGACGATGGTACATGGGATATGGTTGACTTACCGCCAGGGAAAACTGTTATTGGAAGTAGATGGGTGTACAAGATCAAAACAAACTCCGAAGGTAAGATAGAGCACTACAAATCTCGTTTGGTTGCTCAAGGATATACCCAAGAATATGGTATAGACTATGTAGAAACATATGCTCCCGTTGCTCGTATGACTATTGTACGTAGACTTCTTGCTGTTGCTGCTGCTCGAAATTGGAATCTTCATCAAATGGATGTAAAGAACGCCTTTCTTAATGGAGAACTTCAAGAAGAAGTGTATATGAGACCACCACCAGGAATGACTCATTCTCCAAATCAAGTATGTAAGCTTCGTAAAGCTTTGTATGGACTTAAATAAGCACCGCGTGCTTGGTTTGAGAAGTTTTCCAGTGCTATCCTTCAGTACGGATTCAGTCAAAGTGCATATGACTCAGCAATGTTTACTCGATCAACTGAGAAGGGTATGGTTATTCTCCTTTTATATGTGGATGATATGGTTATCACAGGTGACGACTTAGAAGGAATTTCTGCTCTTAAACTTCATCTCAGTTTTTGTTTTGAAATGAAAGACTTAGGTCCTTTAAGGTATTTTATTGGTATAGAGGTTGATAAATCATCTGATGGTTATTTCATCTCACAAGTGAAGTATGCCTCCGACATCCTTCAGTGTGCTGGGTTAACAGATAGTAAAACTGCAGATACACCTCTTAACTAAATGTGAAGCTCAATCCCTTTGAAGGAAAAGCTTTAGCAAATCCTACATTATATCGTCAGCTTGTGGGAAGTCTTAATTATCTAACCATCACAAGACCAGATATCAGTCATGCAGTTCATGTAGTTAGTCAGTTCATGTCAGCTCCAAGATCCACACATTATGCTGCAGTACTGCGGATATTACGTTATATCAAAGGCACCCTGTATCAAGGTATAAAGTTCTCATCTACTTCTGATCTTTGTCTTCATGCATATTCAGATTCAAATTGGGCTGGTGACACCACAGATAGACGCTCAACCACAGGATATTGTGTATTTCTAGGCAACTCTTTGATCTCTTGGCGCGGTAAGAAACAAAGTGTAGTTTCTCGGTCTATTGCAGAGGCTGAGTATCGAGCTCTTGCTCATACAACTTCTGAAATTGTTTGGTTGAGATGACTTCTTGAAGATATGGGAGTTCATTTATCAGAACCTACTCCATTGTGTTGTGACAATAAGGCCGCTATTCACATTGCTCATAATGACGTGTTTCATGAACATACGAAGCATATTGAGATTGATTGTCACTTTGTAAGACATCACTTCAAGCGGCAGACTATTGTCTTACCATTTGTTCGCTCGGAATTGCAACTCGCTGATTTATTCACTAAAACATTGACCTCAACTCGTCTAAGGTTCTTGATTTCCAAACTCAACATGTGTGTTCCACCATCTTGAGTTTGAGGGAGGGTGTTAAACGATATTGTCCTGATCTCTTGGGATAATATCTTCCTTTACATGGCATGTATATCTTTGTATATTTTGTTCCGTTATTCGTTTATATCTTGTTTCTCTTTTTATCTCTGTTTCTTGTATATAAGAACAGATGTATTGTATCTTGTTCACTACGTTGAATACAATCCTATCATTCAGAATATACATTTCATGACAATATCTATCAGAAACCACTTGAAACCTTGTGTTTTTTGTTCGGTCGCATTAGTTGGAAAGTTGGAAATGCAAATTGTGGTTTTACTTCTGTCGCCGAAACCCTATATGCTGAATTTGTTACATCGGAAAGAACTGTGTAGAGATAGTTTTGTTTAGACATTCAGCTCCTTGGTATGACTCACTGTTAATGTGACTTTGCACTGAATCATGCTAACACTGCAATGTGATCTACCTATGGCATTTCTTGACTAGTCAGCGACTCATTAAACCGTTCCATAATTATAAGAACCTTGCAACTTCCTCTAATAGTTACATGCCCTTGGAGTTTTCATTTGCAGATGATAAAAATCAAACAGCACAACCTAAAACGTGCAACAATTGGGACGTCAGATTGATTAGGAATAGATCTTCAAGCACACACTGTTATAGCTTCTAATCCTAGACGAAAACCCTTAAAAGATAATTGATCAGAACGAACCAAAAATGTCTCACATAATTGATCAAAGAAACCCGTAAAGATGTTAACTATATATACCTAAATGATCCGAGCAAAAGAATTCCTTGGAATAAACTTACATAAAAAGCAATGAAAATTGAAATTCTTATGTTCCCAACTCCAGTCAGTTAAATCAATTAGTAATTCGATTAATACTCCCAATTAATAAATTTCCCAACCCAAAAGAACTTGAAAAATGTTTATTGTAACATTTTATTCCAAATTTGAGGGTGATTTGCACTCTATACAATCAGCAAAACTCAGTTGACCAGGATTGGCATATTCAGCAACCCTTTGATCTCCCATATACCCCAACTTAGGCCTTAAACAATATCTCATCTAGGAAGAATTGGGGTGAGGATTTTCTACGAAATTTACCTTTAAAATAAATTAGGGATTACCATTTTGTGTCCCTTGTTCAAAATTACCTAAGAAGAGTACGATGGAAAGAATCTGTAAATGGTTTTAGAGCAACATTGACTCAGGATTCTCGATGTATCCTTTAAATGCTTTTAGCCACTCTGCACCAATTGCGCCTGAAACAGAGAAACAAAAAAATTAGGACTCACATAACAAACAGTATGACGGCTGAGTCCTTAGAAGGATGCACATGATGCATGACCTAAACACTGTTCATTGTTCCGGAAAACAAGGAATGCACAAATACTTGCCTTTATTATTTAACAATTAAAGTTGAAGCCAAGTTACTTCCAGAATTAATGATGAATGTAACTCCGTATAATTTACCAGATTTACAGATTACATGACACACATCTTAGCTTGATGCAAATCAGGGGAAAAATAGAATATACATACCATCAATTACACGGTGATCACAGCTTAATGTCACTGCCATGTAGGAAGCAAACTTGTATTGATCTACGCCAGTACCAGGTACAACTCTCTTCTCAGCTATTCAAGACGTGCAAGTGAAAAATTATAAAATGTATATGAATGGCAGAAAAAGGCTAACCCAAGCAAGTTTTAAAATAGTTCACATTTATTTTTATTTAAAATAGCCCACCCAGAATTATTTCTGGTTCTGTTAATATCAGTTCCAGTACCAGTGTTCAAATAGAAGGGCCCCTAACCAGAATAAGATATCTAGATCTAATCACCAGTAATTACTTCACATTTATCGAATGTCAAATAGCAACATACCGATGTTCGGAACAATGAAATTTGTAAACGATTTCATTTCATCAAATATCAAGATACCCAAAAATGGTAACAATTGATTTAGTGGAGATAAAAGTTCCATTGACAGCCTACTGATGATGTTACAGCGAAAATTACCTGACCCAACAGCTAGAATTCCAGACTGTGGAGGATTAATGATGGCACAAAATTGTTTGACTCCAAAAGGACCACCCAAATTTGATACAGTAAAAGTGCCTCCCTGCAGAATGAATTTTTTTTTTTTTTTTTTGACGCGAAAAGGGAAAAATGAATTCAACTTTGTGTTTATGGGTGACCATAGAGAAATATGAAAAAAAAAAACTGATAATAGCTTTGTAAAAGCATCATTACCTCATAATCTTCTGGTTTCAAGCTGTTTTCTTTAGCTTTTGTCGCCAAATGTTTGACCTCTTCAGAAATTTTAGATAAACCCTTCTTGTCCGCATCCTGCAAAAGCACATTAGAAATTCTTATAACAAATTTGTTAATAGAGGTTACCCGACATCAAATCCCCTGAAGGACTTCAAACTCTTGCCATAACCCACCCTAACAACAGGAACGAATAGTCCATTCTCTGTCTGGACAGCAACATTGATGTTCACGTTATGGTATCTGAACAAAAAACATTGAATTTAATGCAGTAAGTATCGAAAAAGATAAAACGTTAAATAAAGTGCATGCTTTTGATACTCACTGTCGGATGTAATCGTTTGTCCATGAACTGTTACACTGAGGAACTTTACGAAGAGCTAAAGCACAAGCCTGCAATTGTGGAACAAAAACTTACAACTTTACATCAGTGGATGTCAAGCGGAAAATAAATTTTGAAGTTAATTCATTATCATATACGCTTTTCGCACACAGGCACATTACTAAATACGTGAATAAACTGCTAAGTTTTGAAGAAGTGTACCTTTATTACAAGATCATTAATGGAGATACGCTTTCCACCAGAAGATTCTTGTAAGGAATTCAATTGGCCCCTCAAACTGAGAAACAAAATAAGCCTCTATTTTAAGTGCAATCAACAGCAAATAGTACACGATGAAAATAACTTATAAAATGGCAAATAATAAACAGATGGAACAAACTTATACTCACTCCATGAGCTTGTCCACGCAGGTGTCCACTGTTAAATAATAGTGAGGAATTGATTGTTTCGAGAGCAATAAACGTGAAGCGGTTATCTATTCAAGTAGAGGATATAACTGACTGTTAAACATGAGTAAAATAATTTGATAACAGCATAGATGGAAATGTTTATGTAAAGAACCTTTCTAATCTGAGAAACTGGGAGATCGGTGTAATCTAATGTAGTCATTGCTGGTGCCCCTTGAGCCTTGGAAGCTGGTGCAGATGTACCCTTTTTACCAGATGCTGCAAGGTTTGAAAATGAGTTTATGTAGAAGCTGACAACAAAGAAGATATGATGAAACACCATAGCACCAGCTATATTACCTAATGTTCTTGCTACTCACGAAATAAAATATTTGTTGATATGAAGCAAATAGAAGTTTGCATAGTGTCAGTTTGCTGGCATATCATTAGGCAACAATATTTTGCGAAATGCGAGTAAAGCAACCATATTTTGTGGTTCAATCAGCATTTTTCAAGATTGTGATGAGAGGAAGAGAGAAAGAGAGAGGCCTAGAATGGGAAACTACATACCCAAGTAATCTTCGATATCAGCCTTTATAATGCTTCCATCAGGACCGGTTCCTTTGATGCTTGCAAGAGGTATCTGTATGCAAACTACATAAGTGTCCTAATACATAAGAACCAGAAAAGTGGTTTTACAGTAACTTAGCACTTGTACTAATATTAACAATTAGACCACTAACATTATTATCTTCTGCCAATTTGCGTGCAAGAGGACTGGAGAAAACACGATCTCCTGATTGAGAAAAAGGAGCTTTTTCAACCTTTGAGTCCATTCCCTTTGGAGGACAGACGGGCTCAGCTACCTCTTTTTTGGGTGGAGTAGGCTCAGGAATTTTTGCGTCATCTGTAGATTCTGGCGATGAAGACTTGAAATCTTTGAACTTGGCAATATCATCCTCATCCTCCACTGTTATGGCAATTGCCTAACAAATTATTTATTTTCGGAAGCGATCAGTATTTAGCTCCAAAAGTAAAATTTAACCAGCCATACATCCAAATACAACACAAGTTATGTAAGAAGTACAGAAAAGGGGGGAACAGTTGTGGCAGATATGCAGGCATTGTTATAAGTAACACAGAGAGCAAAGAACCTGCCGAAGTTGGAAATGGAAGCATTAAAAGAAAAGTGCGGACACCTATAGGAAAGTTTGCAATGTAAAACCAAAAGAAATTAAGACCTCGCCAACTTTAATGTCTTTTGCTCCATCACCATGGACGATTTTAGCAAGATACCCTTCCTCCATGCACTCCATCTCAACTGTTGCTTTATCCTTAATGAAGACATAGTATGACTGTTAGATTAAAGTAGTTAAGGGTGCAAAACCAGATCAAATACCAAGAATAGAGTAAGAAGTAAGAAAAGGAAGGATCTTACGGTTTCAACTTCACACAATACTTCTCCAGGGGTAAGTTTATCTCCTTCTTTTTTCAACCATCGTGCAATGTTTCCCTTTACATGAAAACAGAATATTTAAATTCACAACTAAAAAAATTAGGCTTGACGTAATTTAACTTTCCTTGGATGCAGCAACAGGGAAAATACCTCTGTCATTGTAGGAGAAAGAGAAGGCATTCCAAGTTCTTGATGTGGAGGGAGCCCTGCAACCATGTAAAAAACTTCTTAGCAAATTTGGCACCACCATTGGAGGAGAGCACAGACAGATTACAGACTCGACAAATAAGCTTAGACATAGAAACCAGAACAGATAACCCACACTAACCTGAAGTTGAAAAACCTCGTCTGAAGGACACCTTTGACCTGATTATCAAAGATACATAAGTAAGGCAGTTGAATATGCAAACATCGAGGAACAACATTGAACAAATGAAAATTTGAGGCTAGTACGAACCTTAGAAAAGGAGTGGAGCATACTGAGCCAGTTGTGGATCTGCTTTTTGTAGTTCTTGATATCTAATATCAACGCGAAAACCTTTAGACTCTTAGCAGAGACATCCAACCCACTGGGTATGCTCTTAGACTTTTCCATCATAAAACAAAAATTATAGTCTGACGGATGATGAATTTATTTTATTTTTTTCTTATAACCGCAGATGATAAGTGTAAGAGCAAAGGTAAGGCACCCATTTAAAACACAAGCAAGTATATAAAATAGGTTGAACGAGTGAAGGGTAAAATCACCGTGAAGATGTTGAGAACTTTCGCGGACGAATTAAAATTATGTGGATTGCTTCCAAGAAATCTGCCATCTTTCTTTCCATGTTGATGGATCTTTAAGAGATCTAGCAGTCAAGGAAAGCTAGAATATTAACTTGTTACAAATTTGCAAGCTGATACACACCCAAGCAGTAACTGAAATAAAGTTTGTGACACTGAAGCCTCTCTATGGATTAAACGCTACAAAATCTAAATCGTGTACCTCCAAAGAATATCAGCTCTATGTAAATCAGTTAACTACTTACCATCTCCTGTATTGTTAGACGAGAATGCCTCGTTGGAGAACCAACGGGCCAGAATAGCCGGCTTATCTCTAAGTATGTTCTGAACATTTCTTAGCTGCAAAATAAAATTGGAGTAGAAGAACTCACTATCGTAACAAGGGAGAATATCGTTCTTCAAATGTCATTATGCAGAAACTTGCGTATATTTTCATATCATGGAGAATTGGAGATGACAAAGAAAGTAAAACAGGGTTGCTTCTAGTATTAAAAAATTGTTTTTCTCAGATAAATCGAGGGTTGGTGAAAATCCTAGCACATTCACACAACTTATCCGGGTTTCGATCAGAAAATTCACTCGTGCCACCATAAAAACAAAGCAGTTCCTTGCACCTTTGGTGCGCAAACAGGATTGCAAGACTAGCCGATAAATTTGTGAAACCAAATAGCGACTTTAATATTCAAGAGAATCAAAAACAAAATATTAGCTAATGAAATATCCAGAATAGCTCTAAACCAAGTCTTGGCTCGCCATAAACATCCGAGTATATGACCATCAGCTAAGATGTAAGCAACTATAAGAAAAAGATTACTCAACACTTCCAGATAACACTTCCAGATAAGATTCAATTGGCCAGGAATTTTGGCATATCTAAATCAAAAACCAGAGTACATTCTAGAAAATTTTATAGTCAGAAAAACAGGACAAGATTTTCATGGTCATCCTCAATCTTGTCAATCATCTTAGCTGCTAAATCAAAGAAACACTCTTTTTATGAGTGATAAAGCATTCACATAAACAATTGAGGCTGACAAACACTTATCAACCATAGCTCCTCTATAAATTGCTTGTCAACCATCAAGTTGTTAATAAAACCCTAGAAAAAACGTATTTGTCTATGAATCTGCACAAGAAGCCAATGAGATGTGTCATTTTCTCATTTTTATTCATCAATATTCGAATCACTCAGTCCTAACATAATGAATAAGAAACTTAATTACTCCATTATAAAGTAGGAATACAGAAAAAATGCATGCAAACGCCAATTAAGAATAACTCCGTCGTCGATAATTCATTGGTACATTATAAAATCATGCTCAAGCCAAGAATTACAAATCAAACCAATCAAAAATACAAACACAAACAATCAAACCCATCATCAAATGTTCACTCCAACCTTTTTAGATCACGAAGTTAACTGAATTGATATACAGATAAAAACACATTTGAACGCTGATTACCTTCCTAGAGTGACGTACGACACAAGCGGCGTTTGTCATTGATATGTCTTTTATCTCTCTCCCCAAAAAAAAAAAAAAAAAAAAAAAAAAAAACTTTTGCGGTCTTTTTCTGGAAAATACAAAAATGGTTAGAATCTGTAGGAGGAGATCAGTGAAACACCGCGAGAGAGAGAGAAACAGAAAGGATCTAAACTCTACACAAGTCTGAACCTGCAAAAAAGAGAAGAGAAGAGCCGGAATGATCAGTTTTGTTTTATTTTGTTTTGACTCGCGTTTTACTGTCTCACTCAGTCTGTGTCTCTTTAGGCCTATTCCTATGCACATGCCAAAACATGATATTTGGCATATATGCCCCCATTATGGGTATGCCAAACTGCCAAACTCATATGTCAATATGTTTTTCCTGGCATATAGGCATACACGACAGAGTTTCCATCGAGCGATAGAGTCTCGGTCGCTCGATGGTCAATTAATCTCTCGATGGTCATTAAATCGACAGCGACAGTCAAGCTGTCGCTCGCTTCTATGATAGTCGCTTATCAGCTCTTCATCCAACGGCTACCATTTCCCCCCCCTATAAATAACTGATTTCAATCCCATTTTAACTTACACCAGAATTTCTAAATCTCTCTAGAATTTCTCAATCTCCAATTCTTTTCTGATCTTCTAATTCCTCATAGAGCATGGTCGATAATGCGAGCATGGCTGATTTCATGGCAAACCAACATGTTTGCGGAAAATCAAAGAGTTCAAATTAGGAGAAGAGTACCAAAATTTACAATTGCGGAAGATGAATGTATTTGCGAAGTTATGTTCATTGTATTGAGACTTTATTCGCGAAGAATCTCGTCAAGTTATTTTTGGGATAGGGTTTTGAGGAGATTTAAAGAACAAACAATGAACCCCAACCAACGTGATGTTAAAGGGTTGAGTAATCGCTTCACTATAATCATCGTGATGTTACTAAGTATCTTGTTTTACTTGACAAGAAGGTCCAAATCTAAGGAGTGGTGAAACCTATTTGGAACTTAAACAAAGGTGTCGTGCGGAATATCGTCGCATCTACGAACATGACTTCGAATATGGAAGTTGTTTCGAGATTTTAAGTTGCTTGCCCAGATATTGTCCAATTTATATGTGGTAAATGTTATTTGTAAAATTTCTTAATCATGTCCTAAAAGTTTTAATATTTTAACTCTAATTAAAGTTCAAGATTGGATTACGAATAGAATTAAGCTTAATTTTCAACAATACTCAAATTTTCAAATTCAAAATTCAAACTTCAAATTCAAATTTCTTAATAGTAATTTTTACAAGACATAAAAACTAGACAATATAAGTTCCAAAATAAATATAACTAGACTTTAAAAATAAAAATTGGGGACAATGTTCTTCATCTTGTTAATCTTCTTCATTTCACCAAATTTCCAATCAATGCGCTCATGAACGGAGTCTCCTTTGTTTATCTTCTTCTTTGGCTTCAAATTTGTTTTGCCTTGATTTTCCTTGCCTTTAACCTTTCTTTGCCTTCTCTTAGTTGCGGTTTTGACTTGGTTGATATCCAAAACTTGGAGACTTCTTTGCTTCTTACTTATTTCTTTAAATCTATCACATATCTTCTCAACGGCACCTTCAAGCACTACTCCAGAAAAATCAAGTTGCATTGCCGAATCAAGTTGGGTTAATTGTGCCATTTGGAGAAAATAGAAGAAATAAATTAGATTGAGAAATAGAGAATAGATTGAGAAGAAGAGAAATTTTTTGTGTAAAAAATTTGGGGTAAGTTTTGAGTTTGAAAGTTACATATTTATAGCGATGAAGAACTAGCCGTTGGCGCTAGAGTTAATAGCGCTGGTGATATAATTATTATCTCCGGCGATAAAGTCATTATCGTAGCGATATTGTGAATATCGCTCGCTAGAAAGTCCGTCGCTTATTGGTTTTCCCATAGTGGAGCAAATGGTTTGCCATGCCACCTGGTATGCCAAACACCATTTTTTTGGCATGTGCATAGGAATAGGCCTTAGTCTTTGCTCTCTTTACATCAACAACCCGACCGACGTTTGTTTCCAACTCGGCTGGGTGACACGGTATCTCTGTTTTCTGTGCGTAGTGGCACCTGGTAGGGCAATTCCTATGGCAATGGCCAAACTAAAACTTTTGTTGAGCCAGGTGGATGGTCAAACACGTTTTCCCACTATGGGGAAAAAAATGGACGGTTTGATCATCAAGCGTCGAGCCATACTACATCCGCCAAAGTGTCAAGATAAAACTCGGTGTGTGATCCTCAACCGCGGGGGTTTGAAGATTAAACGCGGCGTTTGTAGTAAAACCACAACGGCTAGTTTTTTAAAATTGAAAAACTCGGTTTCTTACCTCTATAAATTACCGCCATCTTCAAACAATTCACTCATACCAAAATTCACTTCTCTTGAATTTTCTCTTCTAAATCTATTTCAATTTTCGGAAAATGGGTCATTTGTCCAAATATTTTTAAAACCTGGTTCAAATGGACGAGTAAAAATTAATATGGGTGAAATGGACAAAAATACAAAAATAGCCAGGATGAAACTGGATTCATCCTGACTTAAACTTAAAAATAGCAAGGATGAAACTGGATGCATCCTGATGTAAATTAAAAAAAGAAAAAGTATTTGAAAATGGGTAGGATGAAACTGTTTACATCCTGGCTATTTTTGTATTTTTGTCCATTTAAACAGTATCAAAATCTAGATGTCTTTTTCACCCAGGATTTGTTGATTTTGGTCTTTTTAACCAATTTTGTGTTCAATTTTTAGTTTTATTGTTGGTGAAATGGCTGAAAAGGCGATCACACTTTTTTGCGATGCAAAACTTGAAGCTGTTGTTTCTAAGTTATGTGGACATTTTAAAAACATTGAAAATTATAAGAGGGAAGTGCAAGTTTTTGAAGTGGCTCCAAGAAAATGTTCCGCTAAAAGGCAGAGAAGAGCTCCAGTTTTGAAAGTATCAAACAAAAAAATCAAAAACAAAGGCGAAACTGTCAAAGAGCGCGTTGAATGGAAAATACGTCAAATGAAGATAAACAGGAGGTCAAAGCTTGTACTTGATTTTTATTGAATTTGTTTAGTACTTTTTATTATTGTCTAAGTTTATATCTTGTAAAAGAATTGGCAGTAATATCAATGAATAAAAATATTAGATTTTTAAATAGATTTCCACTTCAGATTAAGCGATATGTATTACATTATAAACTTGCATATAACACAAGACTACATTTTAATAAACCACAACAATAACATCAACTACATCAAATCCAGCGACATTATCTCAATAGAGTTCATACCATTCAAAATGCTTAAACTCTCTCTGGTTTCTTCAGTAAACTTGGCCTGAGCGATGGTTTTCTGTAAAACAGATAAACAACAAGTTAAGATATTATGATGCAGTTGATCCGTGAGGACAAAGGTATTAAGATACTCACCAGTTCTTCGTTGGATAATCCAGAATTGCTACGGTGAACCATCCACAAAACTTTTTTATAATGTTTGAAATCATTAGTGATGAATGAAATTCTTAGTTTTATGCTCTTACTATTTCTTATGGTTTCGTTCCGCGACGCTACAAAATGGTCCAATACTCTTTTCCAGAAATAGTCATTGTTCATTGGTCTCATCATACGATGTAACCAACTTCAAACAAGAGGTTAAGAGTTTTAGAAAGAAAGAAGAAGGTGTGAATTTGGATATGGGAAGAATGGAATTTATAAGGTGAGAAAGAAAATCGAGCCGTTGGCAATTTAGTCGTTGGCGGTCATGGTAAAACCGCGCGGCTTTACCATGACCGCCCGTTTGAATTACCAACGACTATTTATTTTTTTGTTATAAATACAGCACTAGGTTTGATTCTCAACCAAACCAACAGATTTCTTTCTTAAGCCAATAACATCCACCATGTTTTTTAAAGGCAAAGCGAAGCAAATATTATGTGTCGAAGCAAAAGTGGTTTGTCCATTATGTTTCATAGATAACCATAGTCTTATGCAATGCCCTTGGATGTATTCAAAGTGTCCGCGGGAATGTTGTTCACGCATCAGAATGGTGATTGGATCACAACCGGAAAAGCTCAGGTATTTGCTATGGCGAGGAACCACATATGTTAGATGATGGTATGAAGGTTAAAGAAGAATAAGAAAAGTTTGCAACACTTTGCAAAAACTTCAAACTTAAAGCCAAATTGAAGAAGAAGTTATTACACTGCAAGCATTGTGGATATGGATATCACGAATATAAATATTATCCACAGAGAATCAGTGGACTCAATGACCGGTTGCATGACTTTTATGCATTTGTACACTTCTACTGAAGAAGACACATATGAAAGGCATTTCTGGAAATGTCCTAGGTGTTTTTTGGTGGAGTGGGATGATTAAAGTTGAAGGACAAATCGATTCACTATGGTATTATGTTATTTAGTTTGGTGTTTATTTTGTGTTATTATGATTATCTGAATCAAACATGTGGATGTCTTCACATCTGCACCATCAATATCATAACTAATTTAAACCTTTCTTGGATTAAACATTGCACCATCAATATCATAAATAAAAACATAATACATTGGATTAAACAACTACATCATATATGAGAATAAATAAAATACATTAGATTAAAACAACTACTACATATGCGTCAATTCTCGTCGGGTGGTGGAATTCCTAGGGAGATGTAGGGATCGAATCTGTTGAGCACCCAAATAATATTGAAACAAGCTTGGAAGTCGAAAGGACGTCCGCCATGAGATACTTCCCACATCTCTAGTGTTCTGGGTTCCACTTCATTTACAACTTCACCGTTGAGTTTAATTTTGTGATTGTGCACTAGTACAGCTAGGAATTCCGATACATGACTACTAATTACATTAAAACGGTGCGACAATACGTGAGAATCACGCCCATAAATGTTCCATGTTTCAGCGGCGAACATTGTATAAACTCTCTCCCAGAAACACAACGTCGATTCGGCTACATTCCTATCGACAACATCTTGTGTGTGTAAAATAAAGTCTCTACAAATAGCTTATTTCTCTTGTTGAGTGTATCTAGTACCACGAACTCTAGAAGGCATTTTTGTAGATGATTTGAGAATGAAAAGATGTAGAATGTGTGAATTTGGAGTTGAAATGAGGAGTATTTATAGAACTCAAAATTATGGTCGTTGGATGACAAGTTCTTCAGCCGTCCAGATTTATCCGTTGGCGGTTTTGGATCACACACGGGCGTACTCACGCTGGCATTTGAAGTAAAAACTGGCGGTTTTGGTTCAGACGCCAGCGTGTTTGGTGTCGCCGCGCAGTTGTTCTTCAAGCGCGCGTTTAGTCTACTGCCTCAGTGAACAAACCCTCAAATTTGTTGGTTTGCCCATCCGTTTTCAAGTTTGTTGAGTCCATAGTGGGATTCCATAGGAATTGCTCGTAGGGAAACAAAATGGCCAAGGTGGTTCTTCGAGTTCGAACTTTGAAGTACCCAAACAGATCCATTTCATTTTAACTTTTACTACAGACATGTGGGTGGTCCGTGGTCGTATCAGGTATTATCTTAGAGCAAGGGTTATCGAATGAATGTTTTTGATACTCGTTCACTGCCAAATCCACTGAGGGACTAGTTTGAAAAGTGAAATCTGGACCATAAAAGGGAAAAAATTGATACTAAGACTAAGAGGCACATGTTCAGCCGCTTGGAGAGTGAACATGTGCCTCTTAGGTTTTTTTTTTTTTTTTTTGCTATTAATAAAAATCACATGGGACTAGCGTCGTCAAAGAGTTTAAACCCTAATTAAAAACTAAAATATCTCCTCAAGAGGCTGAACATCATCCATTTCTACTCCACGATCGGCATAACTTTAGCCGTTTTGGGTGAACGGCAGATCTTCAGCCTAGTGAAGACTGTTAAATGATTTTGGGTGAATGTGCGAGAGCCCTCATCCCACAGTAACAACTAATTTGATCTATTTTGATCAAACTCCTTCAAATCGAATGATAGCTCTCATCCCATAGCCCTTGCTCTTAGAGAAAATCAGGCAAAGGTTGGAAAATATTATTTTTGTCATTGCTAGGCCCAAAATATTTATCGGTTTGTGTGACATCCATAATTATTAAAATTATGAATAATGTCTACATAACTCAGTTATGCATCCTACTTCTTCAGGGGTGTAGTTAGCAAACAAACTAAAATATCTAAAAAAATGGTGTTTCAGATTCTAAAAATTTTATCTCGTTGAATAGCTTTTAAAGAGATCTTACACAACGAGTACAAACAACAATTTCAAATTTAAGTTTTTTACGAAAAAGTTGGAGATAATAGTTTTTTAATCAAAAAATTTGAAAGCTAAGGCAGTGACCAAATACAACCCACGCTAATATCAAATACAACCTTGCTAAATTATTATTGACCTTATTGATGTGACTAAACAAAACTCGTCTTTATCATCTTCTCTTTTTCATTTTGTTTTAGTTTTGCCCTAAATTTTCAAAACCCTAAATCTGATTCACTATGCTCTTAATCAATCAAAATAATTGTAATGAAAAATATATTTTCTTGCCAGTTACAGGAGGCTAAGGTACGGATAAAACATTGAAAAATGGCAAGAGGCACTTACCTAGAGATGTTAAGATTTAGTGGACTAATTATCATAACATTTATGGACTTTGTTAGGAATTATCGTGTAAGCTTATTCTGCTATTATTAATGCACCCTTGACGGCCTAGCAAAAAGAAAACAACTCATGTTGATTCAATCAATCAATGAATCAGTATAATTTAAGGGACTAATTTCCCAACCTCAGTACAACCGTAAACTGCAAACTATAAAAACTGATAATAAAGGTAGTAAGTTTTGTTTACCTCTATGTCAATAAGGTTCATGATATTTTCAAGGGATTGTATTTAAATTTAGTGTGGGTTGTATTTAGTCACTACCAAAACTAATTACATATTTATTATGCAACCATCACAAAAGATGCATACCACAATATGCAGACACCACACAAAAGATGGGTTATGCCACCATATTTTGGTTCATGCATCCATTAATTTGGTTATGCAACAACATTCCATTAATTTGGGTTATATATTTAAAAAAAAAATAACATTCCAACAACAACAAAAAGGATGTATACGAACTATGCATCCACCACAAAGGATGTGGAAAGCAAGAAAAAGGAACTCATTGAGAAGATAAATGAGCTAAATTTGAAAAAATAGGATGGGAAACTCACCATGAAAGATTTCTTATGCAGATCACGATGGAAAGTGGAACTCAAGCAAATTAGATTTGACGAATATAGGAAGTGGCAAAGTAGAGCAAAAACCAAGCACATAGGAAGGGGAAGGTAATACCAAATACCTTCATCAGGTAGCAAATGAAAAGAAGAGAATGAATCCAATACATAAGCTTGTGATAAATGGGGAGAGGATAATTTGAACCAGCAAGATATAAAGAAAGAGTTCTCGTAGTACTTCTCAATTTGTTTGTAGAAAAACATGGGTGGAGACCACACTAGAAGCATCATAATTCACCAAGATCTCAGAAGAAAAAATTGGATGGAAATACCATTTGAGGAAGAGGAGATTTAAAATATCATAAAGCATTGTGGGAAGAACAAATCCCCAGGACCAGATGGTTATCCTTTATAATTCTATAAGGTAGCACAACCAATGATAAAAGGTGACATAATGGAAACAACCAAGAAATTTTTGGAAGAAGAGATGAGGAACTGGGGGCTTAATTGCTCATTTATCAGCTTGATACCCAAAAGCGAAAACTCAAGCACCCAAAAGCATTTCAGGCCAATAGGCTTAGTTTGGAGTACGTATAAGATCATGTCTAAGGTGCTGGCGAGCAGATTCAAGTCCTTTATTTCTCAACTCATATCAGGGCATCAAGGAGCATTTATAAAAGGGTACTAAATACATGATGGTATTTTAATGGCAGGAGAGTTGATAGATGCAAGACTGATCGCTTGTCGCAGCGCGTCAAGATTAATATTACCTTCTCACTACCTATGATTTATTGTGAAGCAAGAGTAAGAAAGGATCTTCCCACAGAGAGGTCTAGGTTGTCAATTTGTTTTCAATTACTTATATAAACAAATGGAGGATTTTCTGATTTTTAATAAACTAAAGGTAAACAAGCAAATTAAACAAGCAATCAATGATGTGAAAATATTGGATAAAGGTTTCGTCTTCAATAGAAAAAATGTTCTTGTATTAATAACTAGACTTAATATATAATCTCGTTTTATCAAAATCCTTAGGATACCTTGAATGCAAGAATATCCTGCAAATTTCCTAAGTCATCACACTTACATGTAAACGACGCAACACGCAATTATGAATTCTACCTAGAGAATAACCTAACGTATTGCACTAATCAAGTTCAATTCCCCAAACGCATTAAGATTCATGAAATTAGGATAATCAATGCAATCGAACGTGGAAACTCACTAATTCAATTCAACAAAGGTCATGGTTCATATATGATTACAAGGACTACAAGCTATAACCATATTTATGCTACTTGCAATCAGGAATTTATCACTTTTGCGTATAATAAACCCTAATCTAGATATAGATATGAATATGAGTTCAACCAATTAGCAACTTGAAAAAACAAACAATCTAATCATGTTGTAATATGTCAATCATAGGAGAATCATAATGTTGTAATATGTCAATCATAGGAGAATCATGAACGATATATATGAGACAAAACTAATCCATTAAACCAAAAACCATGTTATGTGAAATCAAACTAATCTCTAACCAATAATAAAAATCTAGCTACTTATGGTGATGGAGTTCATAATAAGAATAAATAGAAGAAACATGCTTAAGAAAAATAAAAAATAGAAGAAACATGTATAAACCCTGGACAAAAGTAGAAGAGATAATAGAATAACCCCCTTTTATGAACAAGGGTTTCCTTTTTATAGCTTTTCCTTCTTTCTCCGACTTCCAAAACTAAGTTAGGTCTTCTCAAAGTCCATTTTCCATTGGTCCATCAATCCAATGTATGAAAAATACCCATATGAATTTTTGTTCAAATTTTAGTTGCCGGGGTGATGACATCACCACTGGATGTTGACCGGAATATCCCTTTCGGTCACCTGAGATTATGTTGCCGGTCATCTGAAGTCCCTATCAGTCCACTATTGAGTATGACGGTCTCGAACGTTCAAGGGGGAATGAGTCAGTCACCGAGTTAGTTGGTCTGACTCGGCTGACTAGTATGAATTAATCATGAATCACTGAGTTACCGAGTCAACTCACCTAAATGAAATTCAGGCAGAGTTTCCTCAATTTATGGATGTATTCCGACTATAATTTCAGTCATTTCAAAGTATTTTCCTTGCACATTACATCCTACACATTCATCTAAACATTTACCATTCATCATTTCCTGTATACCGCACATTCCATTCTGCAGCTTCAATCACTTCACGCAACCTCAACTCCATAACTCTTCAATAACTCCTTCATTCATCATCATCAGCACCAATTCCTCAGCTTGTTTTATTCTTTGTAATACCACCATTCACAGCCGTCATAAAAAAACAACAAACTTCCTTTTCTTGTTTGGCTGATACCAAAATTCATCATCTGAAATGTCGTCCGAACCCTTCAAGCACACACCAGCACCATGGTTGCGCACAACATTGATTTTGACTTTAACCCATTTTTCAATTCTTCCTTCCTAACTTATTTTCAACAACATCAATTCAAACCCCATTATTTTTTCATATTTCAAACACCTTCTTCATTTGCAGCAACTTCATTCTTAACTAACCCACTGCACACCACTCACAAATTTAAAACCTAACTGTTTCTTATCTTCAAATTCTTCGAAACCACAATCCATTAGATCGTCGGTAGTAATCACCTTTTTTCCTTTATCTCAATCAGTAACATAATCAAAACAACACACATCTCCATTTGAACACAACCCAGTTATTTATGGGTGAAAACTATTTCTGCCGGTTTTGGTAATTTGGGGTGTGTGGATGAGAAATGAGTCTAAACCTTAAACAAATGCACTGCACGGGAGTGCTTGTAGATTTTAGAAATCAATCTGTGCAAATCCGGCCTAAACCAAGAAATGGACGTTCCAGACTTGTTTCGGTCACAAAGTGAAGGAGATGGGGTTGATCTTAGGGAGGGAAGCGAAGAAAGGTGTTGAGATTGTGAAGGTGTTGGCTATGTATGAATTGTATCAGAAAGCTGAACTGGCTTGCAGGATGTAAGCTATCAGTTCCGGTGTTTGAATACGATTGTATCAACACTTGCCTCTGTTGTCTTGACTTGTTCTGTTGTTTTTGGAAATAGGGAGGATAACATATTTATACAAGTCATTTGAGCCTTATTCACGTCTCTCGTAGGAAGTGGAGGAAGTGGAGTGATGGAGTAGTGGAGTTGTGTTAGTGTTACACGACCAATCTTGCCCACTTCTCTTGTCATCCGTCCATGACTTCCTGACACGTTCTTGTGATGGCGCGTTGCACGCTGTAAACCGCCAGACCAATACCCCAGTATGTATCCCCCAGTTTGTGACATGATTGATGTCTCGAGTGTGTGGATCGTGGGACCCACGTAAAGTAGCATGTAATGCTAGACTAAATAACTAAGTTATTTAGGAAGTCGATACTTGTGAAGTATCGTGTGTATTCTATGTCTTCGCATCGAGTATATTCGGCATGTATGAAGCATCGTTTGTTTTTAAGGCTTAACGGAGTAAGTCACGAATTTAAGCGTCTTAAAATAATATCATGTCCAGCCATCTTCGAGTGATCGTTTGGAGGCTATACAGGCAAGCCCTGACTTGACCGATCACTCCATGTGGAAGAGTGGTGGACGGTGATTGTGGTGACGCCTCATTGATAGCCTAACTCATGTCTTAGGCCGTCCGTCCAAGCTGGCGAAGTTGGACGGACGAGATGACTTGCAACCCTCATCTGCGACCGTCGGATTAGGGTTTAAGAGGTACGCAAGTTCCTTCTTTCAGCTTGGTCGAATCCAAGCATGGGAAGTGCTTTATAGAGGACCGATCAGGCATGTGTGTAGACGACATGCTGGTGCCCATGTCTATACTTCACTATCCCACGAAGGTGCGATCTAGGTCACTCAAGTTACCGGTAAAGAAGAGTGGCTGAGATTGATTTGCGACAGGAATCCTGTGCCGCAAAGGATTCCTAAAGGGGAGTGGCATGCCACCTTCAGGGCGCGCGAATCAAGGTGTACAGCCAAGTTTGGTCTTCGCCGATCGGGTGTGGAGATAGGTGGGCCCACAGTGATCGTGTTGGTACTAACCGAACCTGCTTAGTCTATTCCTGGACCCTTCATTCGTGCAGGACAAAATGGACGCTCGTGATCGCGACACAAACCCGAATTAGGTTTTGCCGGCCGTGTGTCATACCCAGTTTGGGGCGCACGAATCAAGACGACCAACCATAGTTGGTCCTGACCGATCAGTCAGGTATGTAGGCGGGCCCACGGTGTTTGTGTTGACATGCTCTGGGCCCTTTGAATCTACATCTACACCCTCCATATATGCATGCGAAGATGGATGGTTGAGACTGTTTTGCGACACATGTAATGTGCCGCAAACCCTAATTTAGGGTTTATCGTCCATACTGCTTTGGCTTGGACGGTTTGGCAAGCTATGCCACCCCTTGGGGAGGCCGACCATGCGGGGCCCGCGTTGGGTCGGTGGTGCATATTCCAATACCTGCTTGGGGTCACGGATTCAATCTAAGCCATCCAATCATGCTGGTGAAGTTGGATGATTGTGGATGGTTTTGAGACTGTCGTTGGCGGTCTTGTGCGCACAAGATTTTCCAAGCTGCTCCACACCAGTCCAACCATCCTACTTTAGGCTGGTGTTCGGTGGTTATTTGGGAGGCATGGTATGTATTTGACCGACCAGGGCATAAACGGGCCCGCTGGTGGTCATTAAGGTGGTAGCCTGCTCCTGCTGAGGATCGTCTAGGCTGGTTAAATCATGCGGCCAACTTGCGTGGTTGTGATTTTTTATGAGATTGATATGGACAGTCCAGATTCAAAATATGCTCAATCGGGCTAGTATAACACACCGAGAGATGTATCCTGTAAGGGCATTTCGTACATGTTTCATTATTAATGCTTGGAGGTTCGTGTTGCTCTGCTGAGAACAACACTCAGTCGTCATGCCGCACCGGTAATGAGTACAGGAAATACAAGGCTGGTCATGCATTAATTAATAATGATGTATTTAATTCACAGAATACTGGGATTGTTGTCACATGCTCCATTCTAGGTGAATTAGTAAGGTGAAGAACTATTCATCACTTATTAATGGCTTTATCTTTTGCAAGATGTTAGCGCATAATTTTGGCCTTTACAATTTTAGCCTTAAATGAAAATCCACCATCAACACCAGTAACAAAAGATAGACTACGATATCAGATCAATCCCTTTTTTCTGGTTTTAGATTCAATCCAACTTGAACTCAAATTCTCCAGAAACCCAAATCCCAGTAAACCATTTTATCTTTATCCTTCTACAACCCTGAATACGCTTTAATATTTTATATTGATCTCTAAAAACCATCAACAGCAAGTACAAATCCTTGATTTCTCTATCAATGGCACCACCATCTCTTACGTCTTCTTCTGTATATGTCTTAGTCTATCTTAACCGTAATCTTTGCTTGTCGGCAGCTAACCCTTGCTGTAGATCTAGTTGACGGCAGAGTTGGTGAATTACTTTTTCATCTGGTCAGTACAAGATTGAAATACTCGCTGAAATACCCTTTGTTCTACCAACATTAAAATTCAGATCACCACGATTCGTGAACCGGGTTCGTGAGTTGTCCCCAAATGAACTTGCAGTTTGCGAACTGGTTCGCCAACTTCCATGTATTTCTGATACTCAGATATTTATGTTTTGCGAAGTGGTTCGCCAACCTACCCTGAGTAGAAATATCAAAAGTTCTGAATTTCTCTCTTTTGATGTTTGAAACATTCCCAAGTGATAAAAGTCATTTGTACGTGTGGGTAATTTTTAATTGATTAATTCTTGAACAATAAATTGTCTTGAACTAATATTGTTAAGGACCTTTGAACATCTATGCTTAAATCATATTTCAAGATGTTTAACAAGACAAGCTTGACTCGATTATTTTTTTTCTTTTATGCAATAAGTCTACTAGAAGTCACAAGATAGTCTTATACGATAGAATGGCAAGATATTGAGTAAAATAGAATGGTTCAGTCTTCACATACCTGATTAAAAAAGTTCTCCAAATGTCTTCGTCGATCTCCAGTCTTCGAAGGTAGTGTTTGATACTCAACTACCAAATACTAACCTAGTCCGAGACTTGAATTTAGTAGACTAAAAATCAAGATATAGTTTTGATCATCTAACAATGACAACAAGTTCATCTTCCAAACAACTTAGAATTTAAATAAATAAATCTAAAAACATGCAAGATGAAAAATGTTGGAAATAGCTTGTGTAATCACAATTTATGTATACCAAACCCTAGTTATCCTTCTCGAACACAAGAATAAATTCTCACAAGAAGTTTCCTAGATAGAGCATTGTTTCTTTAAACCTGATCATTTAAGAATCTTAAACACAGATCAAGTTAGATACACATGAACGACACATAAGGTACATGGATTATTAGTCGCATTGGTATGTCTATCATAAGTACTTCACCTAAAATCTATTATCTCTTAGATAAAGGTGAATGATGTACCTGAAATCATTATGATTATCATGTCTTGAGAGTTTTATCCAGATCCTCAAGTCATTACAACTTGGACTCACAAGTGGAGTCAAAGAAGTGTGACGAAACGGAGCAAAAGTGCTCAAAATCAAGAGATGGGCCAAAGACAAAAATTAACTCATTCAAATTAAGAATTTTTCATCACCATATTGAATATAATTGAAAGAAAAAGATAACGCAAAAAAAATGAGGTCATTCCAAGTTCGTACGAAGAAGTTACGACCAAAACAAGTTTACCAAATATCGACGTCTACAAGCTAGTTCGCAAACAGGGTTTGCAAACTGGTGTAACTGGATATTTCGTGAACTGAAGGAGTTTGCAAACTGGGTTCGAAAACAAAAATCCCTGGATTTTATTTTAAAGCATGGTATGCATACCCAGTATGAGAACCATGAGGACAAAAATTCACGAACTCTTTTACGTCCTTTTTGACATTAAATCATCTATTTGGAGCGTGGGCTCAACAAGGTAGAGATAAAAAATCTTGTCTTCCAAAACATTGGGTATTGAACTTCAAGGTATATATTTCCCAACCAATCAAGACGATACTCGGGTTTCCACCAAAACACTTAGCGAAAAATAAGAGTACAAATGACAAACACAAAGATGTTTGATATAAAAAGATCATGACATCAAGCAAATAGAATCATAAAACTTGTTCAAGTTTATAGACATACCTTTTAGAAGAATCCAATCTTTAATCCTACGACTTTAACAAATATTCAATATCTTACCTAACACAATATGTGCACCCCAATTCTCGTGCTTCCCTCACCGTATACATAACAAGGCATTCCTTGGTGAGTATGCACTTACAACACAATCACGTTGTGTTGAGGTGAACAATGTCTTGCTCACCACAGTGACTGAAACAGACTTTTCCATAACTATGGATTTTTCACCATCTATAGTTTTTGGCTTATTCCATTTCTTCTTCCACCAATTCTTGTGTTTCACTTTTGGATTATCATGAATGGGGTCGCTTTTAGAATCTTTCATATCCAAATCCATCTTTCCAAAGAACTTTTTAACTTCCACCATCATGGATATTGCCTTCTCCATAGTCATAAAATTTTATGGGAGATCATTTTTTTTCATACTCAAAGCATCATTGACTTTCTTTGGTACCCACTTCTGAGTGCGTTTAGGAACAACCAAAACCTTCTTCCCATTACTCTCTTCTAGATTTATCGAAAGAGAATTGGATTGACTATTCTTTTGCAAGTTAGTCTTTCTCCAATTGGGAGTATCGGATCTCGTCTTCGTCTTTACAAAGTTATCCTTTTGAAAATCTTTATGATTGTGAAAAGGCTTTGTATGATATTTATAGGAAAATCTAGGTTTATCACAGCACTGATTCCTTTGCCTAAAGGTTGGACGTCCACAACCCGTAATTTCAAGGGTGTTATCCTTAACATATGATCTATGTTTAATCACTTATTTCGACACCCAAACAAGAGTGTCATGAAGTTTTTCATTCCTTATACGAAAACGACATCCCCTTTCCAGGCGACCTTTGTTTCCTCAATAATGACAAATATAAGGAACGTTCTTACCCGGATTCATGTGTGCTGGTTTAAGAGGCTGATATACTTTGCTCTTTCGAACCTTAACTTCCGGTGAAGGTATTTCAATTTTCCCATCAGTAGAAACCTTTTGTTCAGAAGAACCACTAGCTTTGACAAATTTTACCTCTTTGCTAATACTTGGAGCATTTATTCCCTTATAGCCCAATCCTCGTGTATCACGATAATTTTTACTTGCTCCTAGCATTGTGGTTAATTTGCTAGAACTAGTATTGAACTTTTTCTAATCATCTTCCAACATCTTGATTTTATCAATAGCAGCAGTTAAATCAACCTCAAGGCATTTTTCTCGAGCGAGATAAGCGATTTCTCTGTCATCAAAACTAGTTAATCCTTGCTTCAGTTGCTGCAAGTTTTTATTCCAACTTAAAGAAATCTCTACGAAGATTATCACATTCAAGTGATTTTTTACTTAGGTCATTCTCACAATCTTTGAGGATCGAATCGTTACTGGAATTCCATATATAAAGACCTTGATAAATTCTTCTCAATTTCTTGTTTTTGCGACAGAGATTAGTCAGAAAAGTTGTGACATGAGAAGTGGTCACCTTTTTCTTTTCCAACGAATCCAATATCTTAACATAATCTGAGACTTCCTCATCAACATCTCTATCAATATCAGAGTCAACTTCGTTAGAAAGTTCATCCAACTATCCTTCTAGGCGTGTTTCCCAGTTATTAACAGTTTCTATATCAAGAGAATGTTTAGAAATTGACTTAGATGTGACAGTTCTCTCAGGTGAATCCGAGCTTTGAAAACCATCTGGTAATTTCTGAACAGGGACGTTATTAGAGATAGACTCGTCCATCCATGATAACCAGATTGCTTCAAACACAGACTTATAAGGTATTAGCGTGTTTGCCTGCTCTGATACCAATTGAAAATGCGGGGGGTACAACAACCACACCCAATTTTTCATTCGGCAATCTGTATGGACTAAACACCAATATATTCAGAGAGTATCAACTTAATGAAACTCAAACAAGAAAGATATCAAAAAGATTTATCTCTTTCTCAACACAATCAGTAAATCAAACAGATAGGAATCCGTGAACTTGATTTTTATGAGAATAACTCGGATGATACCAAAGATCAATGTCCGAGTGTTAATCAAGTTTTATCCAACAAACAAGGTTGGAGTTATCAACTATGATTGAACAACGCACAACCTGTGATATTTCAATTACATAACAAAAATATAATGCGGAAAAGAAATAACACAGACACCAAAAATTTTGTTAACGAGGAAACCGCAAATGCAGAAAAACCTCGGGACCTAGTCCAGACTTGAACACCAAACTGTATTAAGCCGCTACAGACTCTAGCCTACTACAAGTTAAATTCGGACTGGAATGTACTTGAGCCCTAACCAAGTTTCACACCGATTAAGGTACAATTACGTTCCTTATGCCTCTTGAATCTTGCAAGACTCTGCACACTTGATTCCCCTAGATGACGTCCTTTACAGCCTAGAAGTTGCTACGACCCAAAGTCGAAGACTTATAAACAGATTTGTCTCACACAAATAAGTCTATTATATTTTTGGTTTCCGTCTTAAAATAAAGATCAAGGTGAACAAGAAACACAACTAAAATTCGGTCTTATACTCCCGAAAAGCAGCCTAGAAATATTAGTCACCTCACAATAACCCAACTGATATACAAAAAAAGTTATTGCGGAATCACAAGAGTCTGAGATGAAGAAACTATTGTGATTACTTTTTATATCTTACCTATCGGAGATAAATCTCGAGAAAACCTTAAAGAAGATTAAACTCAATACGATAGAAAAAGTAAGATCAGGATACACAACTACAGAGAAAATAGTTCGGCCTGGCTTCACGAATCCCAAGCGAAGTCTTTAAGTCGTTAAACCTAGTAATGGTTTTCACAAGAACTGAAAACCTAGGTTAATGTAGAATTGACTCTAGTTTGCAACTAGGACACACGGAAGTGTCGGGATTAGGTTTCCCAGATTCTAGAGTTCCTCCTTATATAGTCTTTCAAATCAGGGTTGCTTATAATCAAAGCTAAGATAGCTTAGTAACAAAGTAATTAATATCCACCGTTAGATGAACTCCTGACTTAAGATTCAAGCTATGATTGCTTGGAAAAAAAGCAATCAATCTCCACCGTTAGATGGTTTAACTTGATACACACAAATGAAATATACTTATATTTAGATATGCATGAACCATACCTAAACGTGTATAACAAGTTAACTCAATAACAATTAACCGAAGTTAGCCATATGAACACTTTTAGCTTAGCTATATTCATCTAACACTTCTAGACTCAATCTGATAATCAATCAATCATGATAGATAATCAAATGTATCTAAATGTGTTTTTAACAGAGTTGTTCAAATGTTCACTATCTCATAGAAATATCCATGAACCATTTGAAACATATTCGGCTTAGTTTGTAAGTGTACAAAGTACTTATACAAGAATCAATTCATGAACATAATGCCACGGTTTGCAAACCAAGTTCGCATACCTTACACATACCAATATCTTCAAGTAATTTTCAAATGATTAAATGATCAATACGAAACATCCCAAGTTAACATCAAATGATTGTCTCACACAAATCATGTAAGATGTTTAAGGTAATTTTCACATGATCATCTTGACACAATATTTAGTTTCCAACAAATGAATTGTTTACAACTAAAGTTCTCATCAAGTATATGATGAAGCATTCCAAGCTTTAAACTCGTATTTCGAGAATTATATAAACGAGATAAACTCGACTCGAAATTTCAATTGTATATAACAAAAAGTCTATATAGCTATACGACTTAGTCTCATTAGAAGATATAATTGAATAGACTTCTGAGTGATAGATAAGTTTCAGTCTCCATATACCTTTTGTCGTCGAAGTTCCTCCAAGCTCTTTAGTAGATCTTCTTTTTCAATTGGTGAACACCGTGAAGTCTAAATCTCAACTACACACTTCTATCCTAACCCGAGACATAGCTATAAGTAGACTAGAAATCAAGATATTGTTTTAATCAACTAAACTTGACAATCAAGCTTGAGATAGCAACGCTTGCGAGTTCGACCGAGCAGTGCTCTAACAATGACGACCCTATTCGAAGTTCGAATTGGACTTCGACTCTTAGAACTAGAAAAATAACTTGAGTTTTCAGGTAAATGGAGTCATCACTCCGCTCAAACCGAAAATGACGACTCTAACTAAACCTGTGCAAATTTTAATAGAAAAATGACCCTTTTTACTTTTTTAGACACCCTGACAACATTAAATATATATTGACGACCCTACACCAAAAAATATCCACTTCTCTGACCAATTTTCTCTAAGAGTCGTTATGGTATACGTACAAAATATGACGATTCTAGAAGCAGTTAATGCGAATTTTGAATTGACCCGTATGTTTGAATCTCTTAACTTTTTTTTTTTTTTGAAAAACTAGCCGTTAGGTCATTCGGAGCTATAAAAGGAGGCATGTCCCTTTCAAACTCATTCACCCATCACTTTCAAACCTCCAAACTCAATCACCCATCCCTTTCAAACACAAAAAATGGCTACTCAATTCAATAAGGATGAGGATGTTGCCATTATTAGAGCGTAGATTACGGTCACGAAGCGATAGAGCACACTATACCCTTACTAACCACAACGAGAGCCAAGATCCGTACCTTAACATGGATCAAACATCCGATGCTTGGTGGAAACATATATTTACGATTTTAAAGGCATTAGAACGGAAATCGTAATAGAAGGACGCTCCGGCTCATTAGGTAAAGATTCAATTATTATTCAAAGAATGCGAAGCATTGAAAGACGAAAAGAAAGCTCAGTGGACGCTCTTCCAAACGAAGATGGAGGGGATACAGTAAGTTTGTCAATCAATAGGTCTTTCATAGTTTATTTGGTTATTTTTTCGAATGATGCTAACTTACAAATAATTTGTTTTTCCAGTGGATGATGGCTACCCAACAATATGAAATTAAGTATTGCAAAACGTTTTGGCACGAGGATTGCTATCGTCTATTGGAAGAAAGTTCCTGGCCATTCACGGTATTAAATGCAATGTAATGAACTATGTTATTTATTTTACTTCAATTTTATTTTATAGTAGATGTATGTTTTTTTCGATTCAATAAAATGAGTTCACAAATTCAAAAACCAAAATTCCCGATAGCAGTCGTCATGGTATATAGATATCGACCATGACGACTCCCTTGTTTATTTGTACTGGTCGATTCTAGTCGTCACTTGATACGTGCCTAAATTACATCTTTTGAGTATCAATTTTGTATGCTTTTCTTAGTTATTTCTCTTGTATTTTTGTATATTACGTTTGTTTTCTATTTTGCAGGCATTATGGAGTCAGGTAGGATGAAACAAAGAAAATAAGAGCTTAATTAATTGATTGCCAAATTTGGAATTGACGGAGTCGAAGCGTGCATGGACAGAAGGCTCTCATATGCCAAGAGAGCAATTTACTGGAGCATCAGACATTGATTACTCAGGGCCACCATCTTCTTTGCCTTATAACCTAGCAGCTAAAATCCAATATTTCACCAGTCCTTCATAGTTCAAGTTCAAGACCAGTTTATTGCTGCAAGTTCCTGGAAAGTTCAGGTCAGATGGGTTTGTGCTCGATGGGTTCTTACATTCTGAATCCGAGACAAGGAATGATTTTGGTACGAGTCTGTGGTAGTTTGGGTTTTCTTTTGTGCGAGAATACAAGGAAGAAGGTGTGCTGCTTCCATTGAATCCCGAGTAAATGGAGGAGACTAAGAAGATATTCGAGTCTTTCACAGAATGAATACATGGGTTGGCATCGAATTTTGTTTCACAACAAGGATTGATAGTGGACAGTTTCAGAAGAAATTAGCCAGGGAAGAAAGGGAAGTTGATGTTGTTGTTAACTTCAGTGAATGGGTGCAATCGAATGAATGTTTAGAGTCTGTGAATGATTAACAACCATGGGTTTGTCTTGAATGGAATGTCTTGCAGGGAAGGAGTTGATGTGTGATCCCCAATATACAGCTAAAGCTTAACCATCATCAGTTTGCCAGTCACACGCCAGATGTTCGATAAAATGCTTGAGCCAGCTTTGCAGTCAGTTAAGCCGTGTTCTGGTGGGTTTTGGTCGAGTTTAGATGTTGAATTTAACCAAGAGAACATAGGGAGAAAGAACTTGAGCTACTTCCGTGGAGTTGAGGGATGAACCGTGACTGGTTAATGAATGTTTGTGTGTCTGAGAAGGTTTATCAGAATGGGTTGTGCTTATAAACATATTTGCAGGTTAAATAGAACTCTACACAGCAGCAAAATGGTTGTCTCTGCATAACCAGTTTTACTGTAAAGACCCTCAAGCTCGTCAACGCTATTAGACCAGTCAAGTGACGAATCAGCCGCTAATGACTCGATTAGATAATATAGTTTTTAATTAATAGAAACTAATCTAACAACGATTTAGATACGAAACTAGTATCGCTAGATAGGTCTCGAAAAGTTATGCGAGATTGACTACTCGAACGTGTCAATCGGATACCGGATGAAGAAGATTTGTCAAGTTATTTATGGAGAGTAAAATAGTCATTTTGCAGACAACCGCCTGGGCTGCCCTCATCCAACTTTTGGGTGCCGTAATATTTTTGGTCGTCCTTATCCCCACGAGCCGAGAAGATAAACTCATTTTCATTTTTTTTCTTCTCTCTTCTTCTTTTTTCTTCCTCTTTTTCTTCTCTTTAGTTCTTCGTCTTATGCGAGTTTGAGAGATCAAACAGAAGTTTTGTGATCAATAGATGTTGGAGAGGATCATACAGTAGTCTAGGGTGATGGTGATGATGTCCGTAATCGATTCATAGTAGAAGAAAGAAGTAAATTAGTAAGAATAGAAATTAGGGTTTCTCTGAGAAGATTTAGAAAGTGAAGCAGATGCTATTGATAAATGATTAGGAGTGGGTTTAGTCGATTTAGAAACGGGGTGAAGTTAATTAGATTTTGGAGTTGTTCTGAAGTTGAATCAAGGATGAATAAAGAGTTAGGGTTTCTTGGAGATTTGAATTAAGGATTTGTAATAATTTCTGAGAAGATTAGAATATGAAGTTGATGGTATGTGATTGAATTAATGATGAGTAACGGCGAGAGCTTGAAGTCAATCCGACTGTGTATTCTGAGAAAGTTAAGCGAAACCTATGGATGAGCTTGAAGATTGGAGAAATTAGGTTCGATGAGTCTCATTTTGGTGGATTTCTGTGAGATGAATCAAAAAGAAGATGCCATAAACGGAAAGTTTAGATTTAAATTTTTAATGGAATTGGTATTCATGAATGGGTTATGTGATAGGTTTGAGCTAGATTTTGAATTTGGGAAATTATTTTAAGGTTTCATAGTATGCTCAATGCAAGTAAAAGAGGATGAAAATTGATGAGTATTGGGTGAGTGGAAGTGATCTAAGGAACAGTTTGGGTGCCGTTGATGGTATTGAGGCTCGACGATGGTGGGTGTGGAGCTGTGCAAGTCTTTGGTATTGAGCCGTGATCCGAATTACATTGCGGGGTTAGTTTATCTTTGAATGGAGATTGCAAGGGATTATGTTGCGGGAGAGCTGGTTCGTTTGGGCAGAAACAAGGAATTGCCAGGGTTCTAGACAACAAATGAGTCTCGCGAAGATTGAGATATTGGATTTGAAGTGTTTTGTCGATTTGACCCCGAGTTGGACCTTTCCCGTTTTGACTCGGTTGACCGGTGACTGTGGCGGAAGGTTTCTCATCCTTGTGGGCTTGGTGGACTCTCAAGACTTGACCTAATTTTGGAAGGAGAGAAAGGCTATAAAAGGGAGGTTTTCTACAACACATGGGATAAGTGTATAGCTAAACATCTTATTGGTTATGGGATAAAAGTTGATTTCTCAACAAATTGTTTGTGATTCACAATTAATAGTGTTATAAGATTTGAAAACTTGTTAGGTTGAGTCCGGAATCAATCCGAAGTCCATAATTGTGGTTAGTGCTTGTAGTGATACATCCTATTAGTCACAAGTGAATCATAACTTTTGTTAAAACGTCTAGTGCTTTTACACATTCGTTTGCATTGATGAGTCTTATTCCATAAAACTTAATGCTCTTAGGGAGTTAAACTTAATTGTATTGCTTGACCAATATCTTCTCCTTATTGAGTATTACTGTGGATACGAACTCTTCCTTACCTTGTGGATATTGATTTGAAGTATTTTGCTGAAGCAAGTTGAAGTGAATAAGAAACTGAAGTCCTATTGCTTGAGTATTACTGATTTGAGTTAATTGTTCTTCTCAATAAGAATTAGTTCAATTTCGTCATTAAGTTTGTTAATAAACTATGAAATCTGTTTGAGGTTGAATTAGTGATTGATTGTCGAGGCCTTGATTGAGTGGCAAGACTGGTTGCGTTGTAAGAGTAATTGAAGTTTGTTTGTGACTCTCAAATGGAGTCTGGTGGTATATTTGTTGTTGTGACAGTTAGGTGGTGATGGTGTTGAAGTTGCAGGGAGTATGAGTAGATAGAGATGGTGGCGTTGTCTGTGTGGTTGAATTGCAGAACTGGATTTAGAGGTAGTTATGAAACTATGGTTGAATCAGTGTGTGCGTATTATGTTAAATGTTGTTTCCTGTGATGTTGTTGGAGGGTGAATAAGATGAATTGGAATTACAGGTGGAGATGTCATGGCTAGTTAGATGAGATGGCAATGGTTGTGGTGGTGCTGATATGAATGGTGTGTGTGGAATACAAGAACTGTTGATGGGTTCCGCTGAGTGTAGAGATGGGGATTGAGAAGAATTAAATTGTTGTGAGAAAGGGTTGATATGGGAGTTGTAGGACTGTAGTTGGTGCTAGCAGTGAAAGGTTGCAACTTCTGTTGTTGCAGGTAGGTTGAGTTATCTTTGTAAATCAATTTAAGTTATAATTTGAATGATTGAATTGATGCAATGAGTAGATTGAAGTTAAACTCGAGTAGAGTTGTAGAGTTAGAGTCTCAGATGTGTGAGAAGAACCCTTGGCCTGTCTGACTGAGCTTATTCAGTCTTGTTTAGATGACTCAGTTAATCTGACTGAGCCGAGTTGACCCCTGGTAACCTGAGTTAAATCGGTTTGACTCAGAACTCGTCGACCAGTTGACCGTAGCTTGACCGTTGACCAGACTTTGACTCCTTGACTCTGGACTTTACATTTGACTAACGTTGACTGTTAGTTGACCTATTTGACCGTTAGCGACTGTTAGTTAACCAGTTAGACCAAGTCTTGGATAATGAAATAAACAAATAGATACAGTGAAAATAATATGTTAAAAGAATAATAGTAACATTTGGATGATGGTTATAACATTAAGTTATTTTTAAATAGTGCATGGATTTAAAAATTATTTAGTTATAATAATATAGTTTCATTTGGAATTAAAAAATCGATTTCATTAAAATAAATAAATAATAATAATGATAAATAAAAATAAAATAAATAAATCCAGATGACTAAATTGTTTAAAATAATGTAAACTATTTATATATTTTACGAAGTAAATTTATCAGACTTACACCAGTTACGATAAAAGTCTACAGACTAATTAATCTTGATAAATTAATACTCAGTTGATCATAATAAGTTAGCACATAGTTAATCCAGCACTGGGGAGAGGTTGGTAATTCTGATGTGTTCGGGTGATACTTGTTACGTAGGTAGGCATTGTCAGGCGTCGCGAACCTAGACAGGGCAACTGCATTCTTGTATCACTAGGCATTGAAGAGAGACTTGCTTCTATTAGTGAACTTATAGATCCCAAATTTTACTTAGAGACTTTATTATAGAGTATCTTCTCTCGTAATTAGAACCAGTAACTTATTGAAATATAAACTAATCTATTGAACCTAGAGCCACAAATTTTAGTAGTAGAAAGCCATATAGGTTTGTGCTTTGTTTCTTGTTGTTTGCACTTAGATAAGAGATAAATATTTCTCTATAAGGTGGGGAGTTATGAAGACTAAAAGGTAGTTTGATTTTCGAGGACGAAAATGTATAAGGTGGGGAGAATGTAAAGACCCTCAAGCTCGTTAACGCTATTGTTTATGGGTGAAAACCGTTTCTGCTGATTTTGGTAATTTCGGGTGTGTGGATGAGAAACGAATCTAAACCCTAAACAATGCACTGCACGGGAGTACTTTTGATTCGAGATATCAATCTGTACAATCCTGGCCTAAACCAAGAAATGGCCATTCCAGGCTTGCTTCGGTCACAAAGCGAAGGAGAATGGTTGGTCTTAGGGATGGAAGCGAAGAGAGTTGAGACCAGAATCGTTGATTCTTATGGTGTGGTTGTTTATGACTTGTATCTGAAAGTAGAACTGGCTAGACGAATGAAAAGCTACCAGGTGATTTCTGGATACTGTGTTGTTGCCGACCAAAACTTGTCTTCTTGTGGTAAATAGGTGAAACCTATTTATACAAGTCATATTGAAACGTACCATGGTCTCGTAGGAAATGAAAACGATTGAGTGGTGGAAGAATAGAGTAACGTGTAACCGTCAGGCATTATGCTTCCATGATGAAGGAAGTGAATTAGTTTACACCGTTACTTTCATCACCACTAATTGTCCCACTTCATGACACTTTCTTATAACGGGCTTATTGCACGTCGCACGCTGTAAACCGCCAGACCAATACCCTGATGAGTATCCCCCAGTTTGTGACATGTTTGATGTCTCAAGTGTTTTTGTGGAAAACATGTAGCAGGTTGCTATGTATGGCAAGTCAAAGTCAAAAGACTTGCAATAGGAAAATAGCATGTGATGCGATTAGGCTTGCCTTGGCCGGCCACCTAAAACTTGCCACAAGTCCTTCAGTTTGGTGGCGAACTTGAACGGCTGAGATTGCATCTCATGAAGAAGGGTAGCCGTTGATTATGGCTACCTTCTGTTGGCGCCTGGTAATGTCACGGTGGCGTTTTTGGTGTACGCCAATGGCATTGCAACATGACTGGCATATCCCGTGCATGCCAGTGGCACGGTGGTGTAAGTGGCGCCTGGCGTAGCCATGGCCACTAGCTGGTTGCCTGGAACTTGCCGCAAGTCTTGTCAGTTCAGTAGCGAACTTGGATGGCTGAGATTGCATCTCATGAGGAAGGGTAGCCTTTGATTATGGCCACATCTTTGTTGTGTAGCAAAGCGACGCCATTAGCATAGTGGCGTCTGGCGTAGCCGTGGCATAGCGGCATGCCAGTGGCGTAGCCGTGGCAGTTTTTTTGGCATATTGGTGTTAGACCTAAATATGGCTCTGGCAACATTGGCCATGTTGACACATCGATCCCAACGCTCTGGGAAACGTTATTTTGGCTTGGTTGGTGTAGCAATTTTGTCTAAATTAGGGTTTGGCATGTCGAAACCCTAATTAGTGCGTGTGGCATGGCCGCGGCATGGTGGCGTTGTGGCATGTTACCGCGGCAGAGTGGCATGTTGGCACATTACTGCGGAAGAGTGGTATGCTGGCATGCCGATTAATATGTTGTTGTGGAAGGGCGCGTTTGGCTTGCCAGTTAGTATGGTGGCGCGGCAGGGTGCGTTTGGCCTTTAATTATGGTGGCGGGTTTAGAGCGACTTGATTGGTCAAGAAAAGGGGTCGGCCAAACATGAGGCGAGGCCTTACATCTAGTGTTCGTGGCGCATTTAAAGTGACCTAATTGGTCAGTAGGAAAGAGAGGGTCCGGCCAATCATGGGCGTGGCCACACTTCTGGTGTGAGTGTGGCGGCTTTAGAGTGACCTGATTGGCCGATGGCAAAAGGGGCCGGCAAGTGTGGGCCCAGCCACAACTTATGTGCGCGTAGCTAGTTTGAGGCCACCTGATTGGTCAAGGGAAATAGGGCCGGTTTAGGATGGGGCGTGGCCAATGGCAAATAGCGCCGGCTGGCCTAAGGCATGGCCATGCCTCCCTTTCTGCTGCTCCTATCCTGCGGCTCCCTGTTTTCTGATTCTGAGCAAGATTTTGCGTCTACTAATCCATGGCGGATTAATTACCTAGTTTGCCTAGGCTTAAATTTCGACAAGCAAGGTCTGATATGCTGCGCAAGGCGCAACACCCTAACTTTTGCAAGTTAGCCAGGGTAATCGATTGAATTCTATGTGTTGACACGGAATTCTTTTAAGTTCATTGCCAGAGAGCAGCATGCTTTCTGATTGAATACCTTATGCAAAGACCTTATCCTTGATATTTGGAAATTCGTGCTCTCTGCTGCGAGTGAACACAAATTGTCATGCCATACCAACCTTAAGGGTTCAGCCGGGGAACATAGCATATAAAGTATTCAAAGAAACTTATATTAAGTGAATATGGGCAAGGCGCAGAAATTTACAGAACATCTGGGATGGTTGCTACATGCGCCAGTCTGGATAAATTTCATGTAAATATATTGAATGGCTCAATAAATATGCCAGTGGAGAGGTTAACACTCACGGCTCCGTTTCCTCGCAGAGTGACGTCACATCAGATGCAAGGTTTTACAATTTTAACCCTAAGCTAAAAACCACCATCAACAGCTATTAGACCAGTCAAGTGACGAATTAGCCACTAATGACTCGATTAGATAATATAGTTTTTAATTGATAGAAACTAATCTAACAACGATTTAGATACGAAACTAGTATCGCTAGATAGGTCTCGAAAAGTTATGCGAAATGGACTACTCGAACGTGTCAATCAGATACTGGATGAAGAAGATTTGTCAAGTTGTTTATGGAGGGTAAAATAGTCATTTTGCAGACAACCGCCCGGGCTGCCCTCATCCACCTTTTGGGTGCCGTAATATTTTTGGTCGTTCTTATCCCCACGATCCGAGAAGATGAACTCATTTTCATTTTTCTTCTTCTCTCTTTTTTTCTTCTTCCTCTTTTTCTTCTCTTCAGTTCTTCGTCTTCTGCGAGTTTAAGAGATCAAACGGAAGTTCTGTGATCAGTAGATGTTGGAGAGGATCATACAGTAGTCTAGGGTGATGGTGATGATGTTCGTAATCGATTCAGAGTAGAAGAAAGAAGTAAATCAGTAAGAATAGAAATTAGGGTTTCTCTGAGAAAAAAATTAGAAAGTGAAGCAGATGCTATTGATAAATAATTAGGAGTGGGTTTAGTCGATTTAGGAACGGGGTGAAGTTAATTAGATGTTGGAGTTGTTCTGAAGTTTAATCGAGGATGAATCAAGAGTTAGGGTTTCTCGGAGATTTGAATTAGGGATTTGTAATAATTTCTGAGAAGATTAGAATATGAAGTTGATAGATTATGGGATTGAATTAATGATGAGTTCTGTTAATACGAAGAATTGGAGAAATTAGGGTTCTTCTGTGAATCAAAGAACATGATCGAAGTTTAGATTTAAATTTTTAACGGAATTGGTATTCATGAATCAGAGGTTTCAGATTTTGAATTTGGGAAATTATTTTAAGGTTTCTGAGAAGCAGTAAAGAGGATGAAAATTGATGAATATTGGTTGAGTGGAAGTGATCTACTGATATTGGATTTGAAGTGTTTTGTTGAAGCAAGTTGAAGTGAATAAGAAACTGAAGTCCTATTGCTTGAGTATTACTGATTTGAGGTAATTGTTCTACTCAATAAGAATTAGTTCAATTTCGTCATTAAGTTTATAAGTTTATCAATAAACTATGAAATCTGTTTGAGGTTGAATTAGTGATTAATTGTCGAGGCCTTGATTGAGTGGAAATACTGGTTGAGTTGTAAGAGTAATTGAAGTTTGTTTGTGACTCTAAAATGGAGTCTGGTGGTATAGTTGTTGTTGTGACAGTTAGGTGGTGATGGTGTTGAAGTTGCAGGGAGTATGAGTAGCTAGAGATGGTGGCGTTATCTGTGTGGTTGAATTGCAGAACTGGATTTAGAGGTAGTTATGAAACTATGGTTGAATCAGTGTGTGCGTATTATGTTAAATGTTGTTTCCTGTGATGTTGTTGGAGGGTGAATGAGATGAATTGGAATTACAGGTAGAGATATCATGGCTAGTTAGATGATATGGCAATGGTTGTGGTGCTACTGATATGAATGGTGTGTGTGGAATACAAGAACTGTTGATGGGTTCCGCTGAGTGTGGAGATGGGGATTGAGAAGAATTGAATTGTTGTGAGAAAGGGTTGATATGGGAGTTGTAGGACTGTAGTTGGTGCTAGCAGTGAAAGCTTGCAACTTCTGTTGTTGCAGGTAGACTGAGTTATCTTTGTAAATCAATTTAAGTTATAATTTGAATGATTGAATTGATGCAATGAGTAGATTGAAGTTAAACTTGAGTAGAGTTGTAGAGTTAGAGTCTCAGATGTGTGAAAAGAACCCTTGGCCAGTCTTACTGAGCTTATTCAGTCTTGTTTAGCTGACTGAGCCGAGTTGACCCTGGTAACCTGAGTTAAATCGGTTTGACTCAGAACTCGTCGACCAGTTGACCAGAGTTTGACCGTTGACCAGACTTTGACTCATTGACTCTGGACTTTACATTTGACTGACGTTGACTGTTAGTTGACCTATTTGACCGTTAGCGAATGTTAGTTAACCAGTTAGACCAAGTCTTGGATTGTTGGACTTGTTTAGTGAACTGGACCTTAGATTAATGGGCTGGTTTGATGGACTTGGCTTAGGTTTAGTTTACTTATTTTGATGTATTGGACCCTTATGGTCTGATTTAACCTTTGGTTCCTTCTACAAAGTTGTAGATAGTCATAAGACTTAGCTAATAGACTATAGGACCAACCTAATTGAATTAGTAAACCTTATATATACTAAAGATAGAGAATGATAATGTGTAAAGTCATAAATGGGCTTAGAACCATTAGATAGAACTATATGATTCTTGTATGAGCCATTTTGTCTAGATTCTTAGAGTGCTTGTATGATTAACAGTTAGTCTATTAACAACAATCGATTCAAAGGATGAACCAGTGGATCGTGGATCTCGAGGTAGGCGTGGCTTGGCATCAAAAGAGGTGGGAATACATTTGACTCTTTTGTGACCATTGTTGTTTCTTTTACAAAAGTTTCTGTTTAATAAACTCATGCATCGTCAGTTTGTGCATCCCATGCTTTCTTTAACTTGTACTATGATATTTATGTTGATTTTGTTAATCTTTCCATGGTTTGGAAAGGACGTGTAATGTCATGAGTGTTATTATGAATTGTTATGGGAAATAAGAATTTCCACGTGTGGTATATAAGATACGCTCCTTCACATTTATATCTACATGAATTCAGCTTTTATGCTTACTATGGGTCATCAGATGGTTAGGTTGGTGACATCAATAGCTATTTGGTGTGTAAATGGTTGACACCATATTATACATTGTTTGAAGAAGATGTTTGTCCATATACATGTTTGTGCATTTCAGTGACTTGGTCACTTTTTAATGCATGGGAAAACAATATTGTTTTCCAACTCTTGCTTATGATTACTTCAAAATTAAATGTTATTCCTACTGGGCACCCCTTTTAGGGATGATGTGCTCACCCATTCCCACTTTCAGTTTTTAGAGACAGATCAGAGTTGCGCAGCGAAAGCTTCAATGGTTGATTTCGTTAGTTGTTTAACTTCTACCATGTATATTATATTGCATATTGTATTTGTAAACTAAATGACTATTGTATATGTATCATTTGAGAGGAGTTCTTGTATATATATTTCTGAGCGGGGCTAGTTTTTGGGTTAAGTTTTGTAGCATATTTCTTAATTGAAAGCTTGAGTAAATGGTTTAGATTCTTAGTGCCTCTTTATTTAGACTAATCTCTTGGATTAGTCAGCTGCTAGATTTGGGGGCGCTACATTTACGTACACTAGTCGTAGTCTGAGAGTCTCATTGAAGAGTGATTTAGAAGCTTAGAAGAACATGGGTCCAAGGAGTGATTGTCGAGGGTTAGTACAAGGTTCTGAAGCCAAGATGGTAGGAGATTAGGGTGTATTTTTAGAAGCTGCGAATAAATAGGAATAGGGTTTCAACCCGATTCGAATTCATAGGAGTTTGAGAGTTATAAAAGGAAGGCCTAAAAATCTACAGAAAGGATCTCATACCCCCTTCACGATTGCCTTTCACAACCAACAGAGAGGAGCTTTGCTCCTCTCCGTTCCATCACCATCTGCATTTCCACCAACATATCAGTTCACCACCTTTGCATCTCCATCACATCTGCATAACCACTCCATCCTGCCCTCATCTCATATATCACCTGCATACCATCTCATCATCACCTGTTCCACCTGCACTTCCATAACCACTGACATCCATCAACAACATACATCCACCACCTACCTGCATACTATTCACAACATAAGCACCTGGAGTTCTACCTGTAGTTCGCGTCCACCATCACCAGGTAGCTGCAGTCTACCAATAGTCCATCCTCACCTTGCAGTCGCAACATAACCATCATCAGTTGTTTGAGAAGGGCACACTCCATATTACCACCAGCATACAGGCAGCAAAGAGTTTGGCGATACAACACCAAGACAACAACAATACTATTTCACTACCATCATTCCGTTATCACCAGGCCATACCTTCGCCACTACCATCAGTCCATATTCATCTCCACTTGCAGCTGTTTCGGTTTTGTATTCCTGTTTTATTTGCTTCTTCGTTTGCCATGAACTCCAATGGCTAAGCATCTTGATTAGGGATGACTTCAACGTCCGAACATGAACTCGAATTGATATTTAAAGAGCCTGTTTTCTTGCAATCATCTTGTTATTGTTCATTCTTTACCGTGACAATATTGCTTATGTGAATTGTTTCTAAACCGTTCAAGTCGCGAATTGAATGGTTGTTTGGTGATTTTATTGCTAGTTAAGAACTCTTCGACCCGTAATTGTCTAGAGATTCTTAATACAAGTAGCGATATATGAATATTGATGATGGGATTTTGTTAAGTATTCGTATGTATTGAATGACACTAGTAGATGAATCGAGCTTTTGTGTTTGTCACTAAGAATAGCCTATCTCACGCAACCTAAGGCATTTGTTTAAGTCACACCTAGAGAGCGTACTTTTAGGAAACTTGATGAGTAGAATCCGGTAGTCGAGTGATAGGTGTAGAATACACCGTATTTACTATCTAGTAGTTACGCTTTCTTTGCTATTTTTCTTGTGAATTATGTACTTTACGTGTATTTTTGAGTTATTAGGTACTCTGGAGTCGCGCGGAGGAAAAGATGGAGAAATCAACCAATTTGAGCCAAAAGGGCAAAATTGTCATTTCGTGGGCGAACACTATCCGAAGTCCAGCCAAGGTTAAGGGGCAACTATATCTGAAGGAGCACTACATAGTGACCTGCAAAGGTTAAGGGGTTTACCATCTGGGTGACCCTTATCTAAGCCGGTGGGGTGTCTGAATCCATCACTCAAATGATAACCCTATTGTCGTTCATTAGCACCTGAATGTAAGAAAAAAGAGAGACCAGAAACTGAGAAATGGCGTTTCCTGCTGCTGGTGAAGAAGTAATCACTGATGGGTTAAACGGAGAACGTGAAGTTGAGCTCGATTTCAAGATGGAGAATCAGATTATTCCGGAGAAGAATGATGAGTTGCTGGTGATGAGATAGAATTGAAAGGGGATCTGAAAGTTGAAATAAGGGTTCAATGGAATGAAATTGGTATGAAGATGAGAGAATGAAGAAGTTTACTATCATAATGATCGATTTGAGAGGTGTTTAAGCTTGGGTCGAGGTTGAATTAGCTGCTGGTGTTGTTGATTGAGAAGAAACAGAAATTAGGGTTTTTGTGATGTTTAAATGGGTTTGATTCTGTGGGTTTGAGGATTCAGATGAAGATGGTGATGTCGAGATGAACTCAGGGAAGCAGTGGTGTTGTATGTGTGACTCGAATTGAAGTTAAATTACAGGTATGGAATTTAGGCAAGCTGAGTTGTTACAGCTGAGGCTGTCAATTGGTGATGCTGGTGAAGTTGAGTTGCAGTGCAAGTAAGCCAGTGATGCTGAAATGGATGGGTTTGTGCAAATGGGTCTGTGACTGATTCAGGCTAGGGTGTTGGCTGCTGTGAATTTGGCCCGAGCTGGTGGTTGCTGGCAAGATGGTGGTACTGTGTTCTGTGGAATGTTTGCGGAAATGAAATAGAAAGGCATGGTGCATCCGGAGTTGGTGGTGATTGAATTATGGACTGGTGAAGCCGCAGAGTTGTATTGCAGGCTAGATGAATGGGTTAGGAAAGCAGGGATGCAAGAGTGGTTGGATGTTGGAACTGGTGATAACAATGATTGTGCTCATGGTGGGTGAGGCTGTTGGTTACTGTGATGCTATGAGCTGGAGATTGTCATGGAAGAGCAGGTTGTGGCAGTGCAGGTGATGAGTGAAATGTGTTACAGGCGAGATTTGATGGATGTGTCTGAAATTAGTAGGTTGTGCCTAGGTCACAGGTGGCTCAAGTTGTGCAGGTTAGAATTGAATGTGGTGGTGCTGCTATTGAAGATGGAAAGCAGGTGGAAGATGTTGATAAATGCAATGCAGAGCTGAGGAGGAGCACAAGCTGGTAGTTGCAGCTCAGCTCGAAAGAGCTGGTGATTGTCATGGGAAGATTTAGAAGTCATGAAGCTGGAATGGCAGCAGTTGGTGGTTTTGTTTAGATTGAATGGGTTCGTGGCAATGAATCTGGAGGTGCCAGTTTTGTGAAGCTGGAGCTGTGCAGTGCAGTTCATGGAGGAGAAGTTACTGGTGCAGGGTCATTTGAAATAGAGATTGCAGGTATGCAAGGAAGCTGAACAAGAAGGTGCATGTGATGTTTTGGAGAAATGGCACTGCAGGTGCAAGCTGGTTTGAATGTATGAGCTTGAACTGAATTGGAGGAATTTGAGCTTAGATTGCAGGCCAGAGTATAAGATGAATATCCATCATGGCTGGATGGAGCTTTGAAGCATAATCATTGTGCAGCATAACTCAGGCCAGTGCAATTGGCTCATGCCTGGCAACTAATCCCAATCAGCCAGAGAGATCTAACTAGTTCTGACTCAAGACTCTGACTCATACGTGACCCGGTTCTGACTCACTAATTCACCTTGACCCGGTTTGACTCAGTGACTTGACCGAGTTGGATCGTTGACCGGTGGCCGGGTGGACTTTGCCGGCCACCCGATATATACTTTCCGGCCAAGTTCCGGCCACAATCCCAGTTTTCCGGCGAGCGGTTTTGGGACAGAATTTCTACACGGGTTTCTCTCACTTGTGGGCCGGGTGAATTTCCAACTAATGGACTTTGAAGACAAAACCTAATTTTGGAAGGAGTGGAGCTATAAAAGAGAAGACTTTTCTCAAAACATCTATCTTTTGAATCTTATCTCTTCTCTACTTTGTTCTAGGGTTTTACAACATGATAGAGTTTCTTTTTCTTCTTGTTATGAACTCCTTGAATATGAGTACCTAAGTTTATTATTGGTTATGGAATAGTTGGATTTCACAAAGCATGATTCTTTGATTCAATATATTAGTTTTGTCTCATATTTATCGTTTACAATTCTCTGAAAATATTGTTTTATGATTGATTGATTGTTTTGTCAAGTTGCAAATTGGTAGAACTTCTAATCACATCTATTGCTAGTTTAGGGTTTATTATACGTAAAAGTGATATTCCTTGAATACAAGTAGCATAATATGATTATAGTTTGTAGTGATATATTCTTATGATCATATGTGAATCGTAACCTTTGTTAAATTGAATTAGTGCGCTTTCCACGTTCAATTGCTTTGATTAGCCTGATTTCATAGAACTTAATGCATCTAGGGAATTAAACTTGATTAGTGCTTTTACACGTTAGGTTGTTCTCTTAGATAGAGCTCATACTCGCATCTTTTAATGTGTTTGTTGATAACAAAAGGAGATTTGGGGGATATTCTTGCGATCAAGATATTCTAGGGCTTTTGATAAAAGTTGAGATTAAAAATCAATTCTAGTTATTGTGAAAAGCATGTTAGTGAATGAAAACGAAATCCTTAACCAATACTTCTTATCCTTGAATATATTTGTTTATTTGTTTATTTGCTTTTAGTTTATTTTACTTACATAAAAATCAGAAAACACCCGGTAATTTATATAGGAAACCACAACAATTTGACAACCTAGACCTCTCTGTGGGATCGATCCTTTCTTGCCCTTGCTATATTTATATTTTGAGTAGTAAGAAAGTGTAATTATATTTGTGTCGGCTGACAACCGGTCAAATTTTGGCGCCGTTTCGGGGAGGGAGGCGGTTGTTAATTGTTTTTGGTTTCTTATTTTTGTTTTTAGTTTTTGTTTTACTTTTTCTTATTTTCTGGGTTTTAACCTTGGTTTGAGAATTTTATTTCAGGTGCTTGTTTCTCATGGAAGGAGCATACTACATGGATGGATACGGTTTTCAACAACCTCAACAATATGAAAACTACCAATTCCATGGGTATAATCAAAACCAATTCATTGGTTATGACCAATATTCCATGGAACCTTATGGTTTTCCTCAACAACTTTATGGCGGGGAACAACCACAAGTATGGGAGGATTCTTATGGTTTGTGAACAAAAAGTCTCTAATTTTATAGACAAAGTTTCCAACTTTTTACAAGAGGAATTTAAAAAAGCTAAAGAGACTACAAACGAGCAACTCCAAGAACTTCGTGAAGGTATTGCTAGCTTGCGAAGAGGCATTGATCAATGCAAGGAAGATATGGATAATTCTAATGTGCATATGGTTTGTGATGAATATTTGATTGATGCTAATGTTGAAAAAGGCCAATCCTTGGGCACTTTCGTGGATAATTGTGTAGTTAACTCAACTCTTGATCGTAATAATGATCATTCACCTATTCAAAAGGATGAGTTAGAGATAAGCGACACTAAATTCAGTGAGGACCAATCTTATGTTGACTATGATAGTGACGGTGATTATGATATATTGCTTGAAACAACTCATGGTGACATCTCCGAGGAGTCTTTTTGGGATCAACATGAAGACGAAGAGGAATATGTCGACACTTGTGTAGATTACTCAAGCATTGATCTTAATAATGATCAAGAGCCTATTCAAAGGGTGGAGCTTGAGGATGATGCATTTTCGAGTGTTCTAGAAAAGTTTCTTATGATAAAATTTGGATCCGCAAAAGAGTATGTGCCTTACAACAAAAAGAGGAATGTGTTGAGAATGAGACCGGTATGACCAATATTGTGGAAGACCCAATTGAGCTTGCATATGATTGTAATGATGATGTTTATGTCGAAACTTTGGTTACGGCAGAAACGGACGAAGAATGGTTGCAAGGTTTGATAGAGGACCATGATATAAAAGAGGTGAATTATTCACTTGAGTTTTTCAAGGATGAAGAGGATTTCGTAATACAAGAGATTGTGCAAGGTTTATCTAACCCTTTGCCTATTGTTTCTTCTCCTTTACCTCTTATTGGTTTGAATGTATGTGCTTCGAGAATATTGTTGGATGACTTTGTTTCTCGATTTCCGCCATTAGAGATACTTGATTCTCATACTATGCAGGTTATGGAACAAGAAACCGTGAAAGTACCCGACTTCTATATTCTTTATACACTTCCAAGTGTAGACAAGAATAAGTGTGGGGGAAGCTTTTATCGGTTCATAGCTTCACTTTTGCTTTATTGTACTAATATTTGTGTGAAGCTAGTGTTTGCAAAACAGGTTCTATGGAAGGATCCTCAACTTTTCAGATTGTTGGTATATGGACGATAACAAAAGAGTCGGGCTGACGACTTTAAACCAAGCGCTAAATGGGAGGCAACCCATAGGTTTTGTATCTTAAACCCTTGTATTTATTTATTTTCATAGTTTTCATATCATATTTGCATCCCCATGTTTAATTTCATTGCGTCCGGAATCTATCTTAGAAGAGAATTAGGACGAATACCTTTTCGTCAGAAAAATTCAGACTGCACGTAGTTCAGTCCAGAGACCATAACTGTCAGACCGTTTATCGAAACACTGTGCCCTTTTGAAACTTTGTAGAAAACACGTAGATGAACAACTTTTGTGAAATGGAGTTTTTCCAAATTCCTTACCAATTTGTACAGTTTTTGCGTTTTATCTGCTGTTACGTCATAATTCAGAATTTTCGGTTTTACACATTGAGGACAATGTGAAGTTTAAGTGTGGGGGAGTCTTTTGCATATAGAGTTTTTAGCCTTTTTGAGTCAAATTTTTCAACTTTTTTGTATATATTTGAATAAAAAACTCCAACTTGTGGTTAGTTTAGAGTCACATAGTATACATGTCGCTAAGATTACATCGAGAATCTCATAAGAGTGGTGAACTTAGAGATGACAGAGAACATGATCGGGTTTCTTACTTGTATGAGAGTTAAAGTTGGATTTAACCATGCCAGTGGCAAATAAGGTGCAGACTGAATTCGGTATTAGAATAGTGGTCCCCTATAGTGGAGATTACCCAAGTTACATAATGTGAGGCACCGACCTTCAATTCTTTGTACTGCGATGAAGGAGATGGAGGTGATGATGTCTCTCCAGATCGGGCGTGGGAAGAAGGAAGGTGAAGACATGGGTTTTGCGGGAGGGGGTGGTCTAAATATGTGCTTTTAGAGTGTGTGTCACCGTATGCACTAAGCCTTTAAACCCCACGTTAATTCTAGTATGTGGTTAGGGCAGAATGGTGAGCTGTCCAACATGTATAAAATCATTTGCACCGTCACACTCTTTCCTAAGGTCGGGAGTGGGTAAATCATGGTCTTTTTCACAGGACAATGGCACAGTTCCACATCAATATCACATGCATGAATATCGGAAGAAGCATCATTCATAGGGTTCACAGGAGAGACACTTAATGTCGAACCTAAAAATTCTATTACATTTTCAAAATACACATGCTCTTCATATTCATCATCATCATCATCATCATAGCAAAAATCCATCTCTCCATTCAAAATTGTAGCATTTTTAGTGTACTCATCTACCTCTAGATTAGGTTCATATTCAATGTTAGTTGCATGAGTAAGACTAGAAACACTATTTTCAATCTATCATTTTGTAACTCAATCGAGTTCCTTTGAAGAATCATCTTGAGTTGTTCCATTGAAGGAGAGTCTTCACTAGTGGGTATGCATTCCTCATATGGATATTCATTGTATGGTTGTGCATGAGGTTCACTAGAGAAGGAAATCGGACATGTTGCTATATGGATGGTCATGCATTGCATTCATTTCAAGCCTAGCATTTTGCTCCATGAGTGTTTCCATTCTTTGATTGCAAACTAGGAGTTGGGGGAGTATAAAATTGTTCATCTCCCACTGTGGTGAATGATGCATGTGTGCAGGTTGATTATGGTCCCAATAGTCACTTCTAGACACTTCGTTCATTGGATTATCATGGTTTTCCCTAGACTGTCTAAAATCATGCAAGATATACTTGATTTCATAGGGGTGGTCTAAGCCACCACATAAGGTGCAAGCATGCGTTTCATATTGCCTAGAAAAACTAGATTCGGACATTGCCTTTAAAGCGAGATAGTCGAGCCTCTAATTGATCTAAAAGTGATGACTGGGTATGAGGAGAGTGTTCATTCTCAACTTTGTGATGGATGATACATGTGCCGCAAGTGATTAGGGTATGTGAGGTCGGGGCCCGAGAGGGCACATAAAATTCCCTAAAGTCACTATGGTATGTGGGGGTTCATCTGTGAAGCGTGCCCGTAAGCACGCTCTCTAAGGGGGATTTGTTTGAATCCCCAGATGCGGACCAAAATACGACATGATTTAGTACTCAAATTGAACTCAAAATTTAGTTTGGTTTATGTGGGCTTTGGTTTATTGGGATTTGGTTTCAATGGGATTCATTTGGTTTTGTTGGGAGCTTTGGTTTATGGGAAGCCCAAGTTGTTGTGGGCTCAATTTGGTTTTGGTTTGTTTGGGATTTGTTGTTTGAAGCCCAAGATTTGCTGACCCCAAGTTTGTGTAAAGCCTAGTGGAACTGGTGGGCTCGGTTTTGTTTAGGCTTGAAAGTGTGGCTTATGTGGTTGTGCAAAGCCTAGTGGACAAGCTTATGTGGGCTTCAAAATGTACAGCCCGCCAGTTATAATGCTAAGCCTAGTTGGGTTAGCCTGGTGAGTTGGTTTCATTTGGTCACTGAGTTGGATTCTGATAGCCAATTTTGGTGTGGCACAGTTAGGTTAGTTGGGCTTTGGATTTTCTCTTAGCCGCGGCCCGGAGTTTATGATGCCCAAAGAGGTTTAGCTTAAACAGCAGATTTTGTGGGTCGAGAATTTTAGTGGAATGTCAAGCCCACAATTGGGTTTCCTTAAAGCGTGATTTTTTGTGTCAAAGACAAAGACAAAGCTTTTGCAAAGCACAAGGAAATAATGTGCATGAGTTAGTTAAAGCTTGGCCTAAAAGCTTATGCTCGAGTTGTGTGGGATGCTGCTCAAGCTCACAAAGAAAGCACCCACAAGGTGATGGCAACAAGGTTTGCAACCTCTAGTTCACACAAGGTTTCAAGGTTACACCCTAACACTAGTTTCTGACTAGCACAAGTTCTGACTCAAGCACACGGTTATGTGCTGGGTTTGGCTAGGCTAAGTTGCAACAAAGCCCCGCGGCTTGTGGGGGCGCACTAAGCACAATGGCAGACAATGGCTAAAAGGGGCTGCAACTTAGAGTTTAAGCAAAGTCTAACCTAGCTACAGGTTTTTGCACTAGTTGCAAGCAACATCAACTCAGAGCATGCAAAGTTCATTCAAGCAAGTTACATGGTTTCTTACTTGTGCACAGGCGATTTTGAGCATGAGAGCATTCAAAATGGAAAAGTTGCCAAGATTTAACCATGACTTACAAGGCCCTGCGCTTTTCCTTGGCCTCTTAGGCTTGCAAATAAGGCTCAACAAAGAATTTTAGTTTTAAGGATGTGCAGAGTTAAGACAAAGCTAATGAACAAGGTGCATAAGCTTGAAAGTCTTTTGGGTGAAATGGGGCAATGTGATAAGAATACAGGGAAGTGATGGGTGACCCCATGATATACATGGAATTACAAGAGTAAAAGATTCTTAAAACAAGATGAAAAACCAAGTGAAACAAGATGATTACATGAAGCGAGCCAATGAATGTGAGGCCAAAAACTTGGTAGGCCTGAGAAAAGGGTATAATTTACGGCCCGTGTTATAATCAAGTGCATTCTTTGATAGGGTGTGCTCTAGTTGATTCTACGGCTTGTCTCTAGTGATAAATGACAAAATGTGCAAAGATATTTTGGTTGCCGAAACGGCTAAGTTATGAAGATTTAAGCTAGTAAATTGTGTGTGTCATGCTTTCGTCCTTGTAATGGCGTGCTATTTCCAGTGGTCTCAATGAAAGGGTTATTATCAACCAAAGCATTAACTAATCCCTAGTATTAGTTGTCTTGTCATAGTACAACTAATCACAGATCATGTTTACTACTTGGATGATTCAACCTAACTTAAAATGGGTATTCTAATCACAATTAAAGCATCTCTCCCAAGCAAGTTGTCTTCTGTGAGGCACAACCCACCATAGAAGCACTATTTTGATCTCTTGAGTGCTATTTTTATCAACCATGATGGTGACATCGAATTGCTAACTTACATACCACTTGTAATCTTGTTCGATTAGCACCATCCACCTTATCTCTCTCTACACCAACAGTCCATAGAAACACCATCATCATCAACAAGAGGAGCATCACAAATTCGAAGGAAAGTTGAAGACGTTCAAGGTTTACAAGCAATCTCGTCTATTTTTATCAACCATGATGGTGAATTGAGCAGATTTCAGACTTTATGTACGAGAGCGAATATTATCAAGATGAGAGTTCGAGAAGTTTATGATATCGAGACATACAAGTTGTGAAGAATCAAGCGGTAAAGTACAGTACTTACACCATGGCCTTTGTACTTACGTTTTTATTTTATTTGTATTTTACTTTCTCTTGTCTCGAAAAAAAAAAAAAAAAAAAAACGAAAATTAAAAAAAAAAAAAAGAGAAAAAAAAGAGAAAAAAAAAAAGACAAGAGAAAATGTTTAGGTTTGTTAATAGTTTTTATTATTTTGTTTTATTTTTATTTTGTATTTGTTTTATTTTGTATTTCAAAAAAAAAATTGGGTTTGTATAGTTTGTTTTTAGTTTTGTGTTCTTTCAATAAAGCCAATGGAAAGAAGGAATATTCATAATGAAGTTTCAAGCGACAAGGAATTTGAGGAAAGAATCATATTGTCGAGATTCTACGAAGTCCGAGAGTTATCATCAAGAGTTGAAGACCGAAGACGAAGATGAAGACACCGATAGAAGACCGAAGACGTTTCTATGGATGCTGTGAGAGTGGTGCTAGCTGCATGCCGAACGGATAACGAGGTAAGTAAGCATATTCCCACCTTCGTTAAATGGTTGATTTCCTTTCGAAGAGATCGTCAGAAAAATGGGTTTTCAAAAATATATAAAAGATGTGGGTTTTAAAAATATTTCGGAGGGTTTTTGCCTTCCTACCATTCAACGTGTCGCAGGATTCTCTCTTCATTCCTACCTGGACACATGTGTGACCCATAAAAAGCTGTTTATTATTGAGAGCAATTTCATAAAACCCTTTCTTGTGAGGCAGAGTCGAGACTTTTGATCACTCCGAACCCGAATTTATGTCGAGAAGGGATGGTTATCTCTCTCTCAACTTTTAAGAATGAGATTGTGTTCATTTATGTGTCTAACTTCTTATGACTAGTGTGCAGAATTTCTATGTCTTCTTAGCGCATTGGATGCTATCATTACGGAGAACTAGTAAGTTGGAAAAGTAGGTTTTGTAGGCAGACCTCTTGTAAACCTTCACGAGACTATAACTCGTCCACTAGGGACACCTAGGGGTTTAAAGGCTTGTTATTTATGCTAAAAGTGATCGTAGCCTCGACGACACGGAGTTGTATGTATTTTAGAATTTGTTTTGTTTGATTTGCTCGAGGACTAGCAAAGTCTAAGTGTGGGGGATTTGATAGGTGTAGAATACACCGTATTTACTATCTAGTAGTTACGCTTTCTTTGCTATTTTTCTTGTGAATTATGTACTTTACGTGTATTTTTGAGTTATTAGGTACTCTGGAGTCGCGCGGAGGAAAAGATGGAGAAATCAACCAATTTGAGCCAAAAGGGCAAAATTGTCATTTCGTGGGCGAACACTATCCGAAGTCCAGCCAAGGTTAAGGGGAAACTATATCTAAATGAGCACTACATAGTGACCAGCAAAGGTTAAGGGGTTTACCATCTGGGTGACCCTTATCTAAGCCGGTGGGGTGTCTGAATCCATCACTCAAATGATAACCCTATTGTCGTTCATTAGCTTTTAGAATGTAAGAAAAAAGAGAGACCAGAAACTGAGAAATGGCGTTTCCTCCTGCTGGTGAAGAAGTAATCACTGATGGGTTAAACGGAGAACGTGAAGTTGAGCTCGATTTCAAGATGGAGAATCGATTATTAGGAGAAGAATGATGAGTTCTTGGTGATGAGATAGAATTGAAAGGGGATCCGAAAGTTGAAATAAGGGTTCAATGGAATGAAATTGGTATGAAGATGAGAGAATGAAGAAGTTTACTATCATAATGATCGATTTGAGAGGTGTTTAAGCTTGGGTCGAGGTTGAATTAGTCTCTTTGGTGTTGTTGATTGAGAAGAAACAGAAATTAGGGTTTTGTGATGTTTAAATGGGTTTGATTCGTGGGTTTGAGGATTGGATGAAGATGGTGATGTCGAGATGAACTCAGGGAAGCAGTGGTGTTGTATGTGTGACTCGAATTGAAGTTAAATTACAGGTATGGAATTTAGGCAAGCTGAGTTGTTACAGCTGAGGCTATCAATTGGTGATGCTGGTGAAGTTGAGTTGCAGTGCAAGTAAGCCAGTGATGCTGAAATGGATGGGTTTGTGCAAATGGGTTTGTGACTGATTCAGGCTAGGGTGTTGGCTGCTGTGAATTTGGCCTGAGCTGGTGGTTGCTGGCAAGATGGTGGTACTGTGTTCTGTGGAATGTTTGCGGAAATGAAATAAAAAGGCATGGTGCATCTGGAGTTGGTGGTGATTGAATTATGGACTGGTGAAGCCGCAGAGTTGTATTGCAGGCTAGATGAATGAGTTAGGAAAGCAGGGATGCAAGAGTGGTTGGATGTTGGAACTGGTGATAACAATGATTGTGCTCATGGTGGGTGAGGCTGTTGGTTACTGTGATGCTATGAGCTGGAGATTGTCATGGAAGAGCAGGCTGTGGAAGTGCAGGTGATGAGTGAAATGTGTTACAGGCGAGATTTGATGGATGTGTCTGAAATTAGTAGGTTGTGCCTAGGTCACAGGTGGCTCAAGTTGTGCAGGTTAGAATTGAATGTGGTGGTGCTGCTATTGAAGATGGAAAGCAGGTGGAAGCTGTTGATAAATGCAATGCAGAGCTGAGGAGGAGCACAAGCTGGTAGTTGCAGCTCAGCTCGAAAGAGCTGGTGATTGTCATGGGAAGATTTAGAAGTTATGAAGCTGGAATGGCAGCAGTTGGTGGTTTTGTTTAGATTGAATGGGTTCGTGGCAATGAATCGGAGGTGCCGATTTTGTGAAGTCGGAGCATGCGGTGCGATTCATGGAGGAGAAGTTACAGTGCGGGTCATTTGAAATAGAGATTGCGGGTATGCAAGGAAGTGAACAAGAAGGTGCAGGTGATGTTTTGGAGAAATGGCACTGCAGGTGCAAGCTGGTTTGAATGTATGAGCTTGAACTGAATTGGAGGAATTTGAGCTTAGATTGCAGGCCAGAGTATAAGATGAATAGCCATCATGGCTGTATGGAGCTTTGAAGCACAATCATTGTGCAAAGATAACTCAAAGCCAGTGCAATTGGCTCATGCCCGGCAACTAATCCCAATCAGCCGAGAGAGATCTAACTAGTTCGACTCAAGACTCGACTCATACGTGACCCGGTTCCGACTCACTAATTCACCTTGACCCGGTTTGACTCAGTGACTTGACCGAGTTGGATCGTTGACCGGTGGCCGGGTGGACTTTGCCGGCCACCCGAGATATACTTTAAAGCCAAGTTAAAGCCACAATCCCAGTTTTCCGGCGAGCGTTTTTGGGACATAATTTCTACACGGGTTTCTCTCACTTGTGGGCCGGGTGAATTTCCAACTAATGGACTTTGAAGACAAAACCTAATTTTGGAAGGAGTGGAGCTATAAAAGATAAGACTTTTCTCAAAACATCTATCTTTTGAATCTTATCTCTTCTCTACTTTGTTCTAGGGTTTTACAACATGATAGAGTTTCTTTTTCTTCTTGTTATGAACTCCTTGAATATGAGTACCTAAGTTTATTATTGGTTATGGAATAGTTGGATTTCACAAAGCATGATTCTTTGATTCAATATATTAGTTTTGTCTCATATTTATCGTTTACAATTCTATGAAAATATTGTTTTATGATTGATTGATTGTTTTGTCAAGTTGCAAATTGGTAGAACTTTTAATCACATCTATTGCTAGTTTAGGGTTTATTATACGTAAAAGTGATATTCCTTGAATACAAGTAGCATAATATGATTATAGTTTGTAGTGATATATTCTTATGATCATATGTGAATCGTAACCTTTGTTAAATTGAATTAGTGCGCTTTCCACGTTCAATTGCTTTGATTAGCCTGATTTCATAGAACTTAATGCATCTAGGGAATTAAACTTGATTAGTGCTTTTACACGTTAGGTTGTTCTCTTAGATAGAGCTCATACTCGCATCTTTTAATGTGTTTGTTGATAACAAAAGGAGATTTGCGGGATATTCTTGCGATCAAGATATTCTAGGGCTTTTGATAAAAGTTGAGATTAAAAATCAATTCTAGTTATTGTGAAAAGCATGTTAGTGAATGAAAACGAAATCCTTAACCAATACTTCTTATCCTTGAATATATTTGTTTATTTGTTTATTTGCTTTTAGTTTATTTTACTTACATAAAAATCAGAAAACACCCGGTAATTTATATAGGAAACCACAACAATTTGACAACCTAGACCTCTCTGTGGGATCGATCCTTTCTTGCCCTTGCTATATTTATATTTTGAGTAGTAAGAAAGTGTAATTATATTTGTGTCGGCTGACAACCGGTCATCGAGCGCTTCCGTGTCCGGTGAAGTTAGGAGATATTGCGGGATATTTGAGCGTACTAAATATTTTAGGGTTATTAGTAATGGGTACTTTGCAGAAACATAGCTATATTGATAAGATTCATGTTTCGTGACTGAGAAAGAGTCCTTGATCATTCTCATCCACATATTTGCATTAATATTCAGAAATTGAATCGACAACTTTGACTCAACTCTCCCTTAGGAACGAACCTGCTTGTTAATGTACTACTAGTTAGTGTAAGAGAAGTGAGGAATTTATTTTTGCGAGTTCGACACCTCGTCAAAATTGGCGCCGCTGCCGGGGAGCAGTCGGTAGTTTGAGTTGTTATTTAATTTTCTGTTTTGCATTTATTTTATTTTTTTTTAGCTTTTACTAATTTATCTTTTGAGAATCTTATTTTTCAGGTACAATAAATCACTCGTTTTGCGTGTGCACAATTGGGAACAAGAGGTAAGTCTCTAAACGAGTTGTGTACATAATTCTTAGATAGATGAATCCTTTTGGAAACAACATATATGGTTTACAAGACCATGCATATTATGGTAGTAATACTGATTTTCAATCTCACTCTTACAATAACTTCCAACCATATGTGGGATATAATCGAAACCAATCTTTTGGCTATGATGACTATTCTACAAGACCTTGTGATTATTCTCATACATCGCAGCAACCTTATGGTGGTTATGTAAGTGGACAATCACAAGGATGGGGGATAGTTATACTTCTCATACGTTCCAATCTAGTTTCTTGCAGATGCCTAATGAATTCATGGATTTGCGACGTACATGGAACCAGATTGACTCAACTCCCAACATGCAGAGTTTCGTACCAAGTGAAACATATGATAGTGTATTTAGACATGTTCCGGATCGTACTTATGATCTTTCACCCATTCAACGGGAAGAGACGTGGTCTAGAGAACCTATTGTGAGTAGTAACGGAAAACGTGTTAACATAAAGAAACTCTTTAAACAATATGAGCAGTTGGAAGAAGAGGGAGCAACGGAAGAGACTCTTCAAGCAATTTCTAGGGCCATTCATATGGAGGTTAACCGACGTGTAGATAATGGAGATGAACCCCAAGAAGAAGATTCCGAGGATACGAACCTTTGGAAAATATTGATAATGAAGGTACTACTAGGTCAACTCATGATTTTAATGATCATTCTCCTATTCAAAAGGAAGAAGTTTAGCAACACTACAATTATTGATGGTAAGACTTATGTTGTGTATGAGAGCGATTATGATTATGACTTCTTTCTGCATCCTACTCCAAATTTAGAGATAGTCGATATTTGAATGAGAAGTCAACTTGTAATGAAGAACGTAAGGATTATGATGATTTACTTGGAGAAGATTCCGATTTCTTTTCCGATGAGGAGGACTTGGTTATGGAAACCAATGAATGTCTTAACAAGAGTTCGAGTGAGAATGATGATACTTGTGATGTGGGAATGGAAGTGTCCAGCAGTACAGAGGGTCCCGAAATACAAGAGGTTTTGCGAGGTTTATCTAATCCTTTACATGAATCTTTATCTAATGATGATCCTCCCAAACTAGAATTAGTTTCTCAAAGAGTTGTTAATCCATCTTTTAGGAAAATACCTCATTTGGGGTTGGAATTATATGCTTCTAAAGTTCTTTCCGAATTTCTTGCTTCCAAGTATCCACCATATGTGTTTGAGTCTAACACCATGCAGGTTTTCCGACAGGAACAAATAGAAGTGCCTTCCACTTACGTTTTGTATACACTTCCGAGTGTAGAAAAGACTAAGTGTGGGGGTAACTCTCGTGGGTTGATAGTTTCACTTTTCCCACAATATGCTAACATTCTTGTGAAGCTTTTGCTATATATGCAGATTGTTTTGTGGGTGGATCCTCAAATTTTCAGATTGTTGATATATGGGGAGTCTATTTTGAATGTTTCTCGTATGCGTCAATCAGGTGAACAATTCCAATTCTTACTTCCATGTCTTTTTCAAGTACTCCTCTTATTATTTTTGCAATGGTTTGAAACATTGAGGACAATGTTTGATTTAAGTGTCAGGGGTAGGGTATAATATGAACAAAAAAATTGACGTATACAAAACTCAATCTTTTAGAGATTTTTGAACAATTCAGAATAAACACTAGCCTTTCTAAGTAGATAGATTTTTTTATTGACGATGAGGTATATATTAGCTGAGTCGGGATTAGATGCCAACTAAATAGCTTGTTTAGTGTTTATCCTCTATTGTTCAGAAATAGCTTTGAGTTGGGGTATCAGTTTATGTAATTTGTATATAATTTCTAGAGTTTAATGCCTTTAGTTAAAAAAAAATAAAAAAATTGCATGATAAACTTCAAAATCTATAAACTTATGCCTTTGAGATGACACTAAACAATATAAGTGGATGGAACCATCTTGGTTGCAGGAGTTGAGGAACCCATTAACTAAAAGGACGGAGCTCAGGTATTAGAAAACATGATAGTTGTACCATATCTCGGAATCGTCACCATATCACTTTCTGTTTTTATTTTTGCTAACTTTTTGTTTCTCTAAGTGATTTGGTGGGTCACTAACATCGAATTGTTATTACTGCTAGGATGAAATAGAGTGATTGAGTTATTAAAAAAAAAAAAAAAGACCATACCAATTAGACCAATCGGAGTATATAAAAAAAAATCAAAAATGAAAAAAAAAAAATGACACTTGGATAGCAATATGTGTGTGTTCTCCATGTCTCCGTCGCCTAAACAAGCGTGGAATGTAGGATCCACGGGAATTACCATGTAATCTGCTGACAAGAAGCATGCGCTTGGATCCAAAAGATCTAATCATGTTGGCTTAGGTTTAGTATACTTATTTTGATGTATTGGACCCTTATGGTATGATTTAACCTTTGGTTCCTTCTACAAAGTTGTAGATAGTCATAAGACTTAGCTAATGGACTATAGGACCAAACTAATTGAATTAGTAAACCTTATATATACTAAAGATGGAGAATGATAATGTGTAAAGTCATAAATGGGCTTAGAACCATTAGATAGAACTATATGATTCTTGTATGATCCATTTTGTCTAGATTCTTAGAGTGCTTGTATGATTAACAGTTAGTCTATTAACAACAATCGATTCAAAGGATGAACCAGTGGATCGTGGATCTCGAGGTAGGCGTGGCTTGGCATCAAAAGAGGTGGGAATACATTTGACTCTTTTGTGACAATTGTTGTTTCTTTTACAAAAGTTTCTGTTTAATAAACTCATGCATCGTCAGTTTGTGCATCCCATGCTTTCTTTAACTTGTACTATGATATTTATGTTGATTTTGTTAATCTTTCCATGGTTTGGAAAGGACGTGTAATGTCATGAGTGTTATTATGAATTGTTATGGGAAATAAGAATTTCCACGTGTGGTATATAAGATACGCTCCTTCACATTTATATCTACATGAATTCAGCTTTTATGCTTACTATGGGTCATCAGCTGGTTAGGTTGGTGACATCAATAGCTATTTGGTGTGTAACTGGTTGACATCATATTATACATTGTTTGAAGAAGATGTTTGTCCATATACATGTTTGTGCATTTCAGTGACTTGGTCACTTTTTAATGCATGGGAAAACAATATTGTTTTCCAACTCTTGCTTATGATTACTTCAAAGTTAAATGTTATTCCTACTGGGAACCCCTTTTAGGGATGATGTGCTCACCCATTCCCACTTTCAGTTTTTAGAGACAGATCAGAGTTGCGCAGCGAAAGCTTCAATGGTTGATTTCGTTAGTTGTTTAACTTCTACCATGTATATTATATTGCATATTGTATTTGTAAACTAAATGACTATTGTATATGTATCATTTGAGAGGAGTTCTTGTATATATATTTCTGAGCGGGGCTAGTTTTTGGGTTAAGTTTTGTAGCATATTTCTTAATTGAAAGCTTGAGTAAATGGTTTAGATTCTTAGTGCCTCTTTATTTAGACTAATCTCTTGGATTAGTCAGCTGCTAGATTTGGGGGCGCTACATTTACGTACACTAGTCGTAGTCTGAGAGTCTCATTGAAGAGTGATTTAGAAGCTTAGAAGAACATGGGTCCAAGGAGTGATTGTCGAGGGTCAGTACAAGGTTCTGAAGCCAAGATGGTAGGAGATTAGGGTGTATTTTTAGAAGCTGCGAATAAATAGGAATAGGGTTTCAACCCGATTCGAATTCACAGGAGTTTGAGAGTTATAAAAGGAAGACCTAAAAATCTACAGAAAGGATCTCATACCCCCTTCACGATTGCCTTTCACAACCTACAGAGAGGAGCTCCATTCCATCACCATCTGCATTTCCACCACCATATCAGTTCACCACCTTTGCATCTCTATCACATCTGCATAACCACTCCATCCCGCCATCATCTCATATATCACCTGCATACCATCTCATCATCACCTGTTCCACCTGCACTTCCATAACCACTACCATCCATCAACAACATACATCCACCACCTACCTGCATATTATTCACAACATAAGCACCTGGAGTTCTACCTGTAGTTCACGTCCACCATCACCAGGTAGCTGCAGTCTACCAATAGTCCATCCTCACCTTGCGATCGCAACATAACCATCATCAGTTGTTTGAGAAGGGCACACTCCATATTACCACCAGCATACAGGCAGCAGAGAGTTTGGCGATACAACACCAAGACAACAACAATACTATTTCACTACCATCATTCCGTTATCACCAGGCCATACCTTCGCCACTACCATCAGTCCATATTCATTTCCACTTGCAGCTGTTTCGGTTTTGTATTCCTGTTTTATTTGTTTCTTCGTTTGCCATGAACTCCAATGGCTAAGCATCTTGATTAGGGACGAGTTCAACGTCCGAACATGAACTCGAATTGATATTTAAAGAGCCTATTTTCTTGCAATCATCTTGTTATTGTTCATTCTTTACCGTGACAATATTACTTATGTGAATTGTTTCTAAACCGTTTAAGTCGCGAATTGAATGGTTGTTTGGTGATTTTATTGCTAGTTAAGAACTCTTCGACCCGTAATTGTCTAGAGATTCTTAATACAAGTAGCGATATATGAATATTGATGATGGGATTTTGTTAAGTATTCGTATGTATTGAATGACACTAGTAGATGAATCGAGCTTTTGTGTTTGTCACTAAGAATAGCCTATCTCACGCAACCTAAGGCATTTGTTTAAGTCACACCTAGAGAGCGTACTTTTAGGAAACTTGATGAGTAGAAACCGGTAGTCGAGCGCTTCCGTGTCCGGTGAAGTTAGGAGATATTGTGGGATATTTGAGTGTACTAAATATTTTAGGGTTATTAGTAATGGGTACTTTGCAGAAACATAGCTATATTGATAAAATTCATGTTTCGTGACTGAGAAAGAGTCCTTGATCATTCTCATCCACATATTTGCATTAATATTCAGAAATTGAATCGACAACTTTGACTCAACTCTCCCTTAGGAACGAACCTGCTTGTCAATGTACTACTAGTTAGTGTAAGAGAAGTGAGGAATTTATTTTTGCGAGTTCGACACCTCGTCAAAATTGGCGCCGCTGCCGGGGATCAGTCGGTAGTTTGAGTTGTTATTTAATTTTCTGTTTTGCATTTATTTTATTTTATTTTAGCTTTTACTAATTTATCTTTTGAGAATCTTATTTTTCAGGTACAATAAATCACTCGTTTTGCGTGTGCACAATTGGGAACAAGAGTTAAGTCTCTAAACGAGTTGTGTACATAATTTTTAGATAGATGAATCCTTTTGGAAACAACATATATGGTTTACAAGACCATGCATATTATGGTAGTAATACTGATTTTCAATCTCACTCTTACAATAACTTCCAACCATATGTGGGATATAATCTAAACCAATCTTTTGGCTATGATGACTATTCTACAAGACCTTGTGATTATTCTCATACATCGCAACAACCTTATGGTGGTTATGTAAGTGGACAATCACAAGGATGGGGGGATAGTTATACTTCTCATACGTTCCAATCTAGTTTCTTGCAGATGCCTAATGAATTCATGGATTTGCGACGTACATGGAACCAGATTGACTCAACTCCCAACATGCAGAGTTTCGTACCAAGTGAAACATATGATAGTGTATTTAGACTTGTTCCGGATCGTACTTATGATCTTTCACCCATTCAACGGGAAGAGACATGGTCTAAAGAACCTATTGTGAGTAGTAACGGAAAACGTGTTAACATAAAGAAACTCTTTAAACAATATGAGCAGTTGGAAGAAGAGGGAGCAACGGAAGAGACTCTTCAAGCAATTTCTAGGGCCATTCATATGGAGGTTAATCGACGTGTAGATAATGGAGATGAACCCCAAGAAGAAGATTCCGAGGATATGAACCTTTGGAAAATATTGATAATGAAGGTACTACTAGGTCAACTCATGATTTTAATGATCATTCTCCTATTCAAAAGGAAGAAGTTTAGCAACACTACAATTATTGATGGTAAGACTTATGTTGTGTATGAGAGCGATTATGATTATGACTTCTTTCTGCATCCTACTCCAAATTCAGAGATAGTCGATATTTGAATGAGAAGTCAACTTGTAATGAAGAACGTAAGGATTATGATGATTTACTTGGAGAAGATTCTGATTTCTTTTCCGATGAGGAGGACTTGGTTATGGAAACCAATGAATGTCTTAACAAGAGTTCGAGTGAGAATGATGATACTTGTGATGTGGGAATGGAAGTGTCCAGCAGTACAGAGGGTCCCGAAATACAAGAGGTTTTGCGAGGTTTATCTAATCCTTTACATGAATCTTTATCTAATGATGATCCTCCCAAACTAGAATTAGTTTCTCAAAGAGTTGTTAATCCATCTTTTAGGAAAATACCTCATTTGGGGCTGGAATTATATGCTTCTAAAGTTCTTTCTGAATTTCTTGCTTCCAAGTATCCACCATATGTGTTTGAGTCTAACACCATGCAGGTTTTCCGACAGGAACAAATAGAAGTGCCTTCCACTTACGTTTTGTATACACTTCCGAGTGTAGAAAAGACTAAGTGTGGGGGTAACTCTCGTGGGTTGATAGTTTCACTTTTCCCACAATATGCTAACATTCTTGTGAAGCTTTTGCTATATATGGAGATTGTTTTGTGGGTGGATCCTCAAATTTTCAGATTGTTTTGTGGGTGGATCCTCAAATTTTCAGATTGTTGATATATGGGGAGTCTATTTTGAATGTTTCTCGTATGCGTCAATCAGGTGAACAATTCCAATTCTTACTTCCATGTCTTTTTCAAGTACTCCTCTTATTATTTTTGCAATGGTTTGAAACATTGAGGACAATGTTTGATTTAAGTGTCAGGGGTAGGGTATAATATGAACAAAAAAATTGACGTATACAAAACTCAATCTTTTAGAGATTTTTGAACAATTCAGAATAAACACTAGCCTTTCTAAGTAGATAGATTTTTTTCTTGACGATGAGGTATATATTAGCTGAGTCGGGATTAGATGCCAACTAAATAGCTTGTTTAGTGTTTATCCTCTATTGTTCAGAAATAGCTTTGAGTTGGGGTATCAGTTTATGTAATTTGTATATAATTTCTAGAGTTTAATGCCTTTAGTTAAAATAAAAATAAAAAAATTACATGATAAACTTCAAAATCTATAAACTTATGCCTTTGAGATGACACTAAACAATATAAGTGGATGGAACCATCTTGGTTGCAGGAGTTGAGGAACCCATTAACTAAAAGGACAGAGCTCAGGTATTAGAAAACATGATAGTTGTACCATATCTCGGAATCGTCACCATATCACTTTCTGTTTTTATTTTTGCTAACTTTTTGTTTCTCTAAGTGATTTGGTGGGTCACTAACATCGAATTGTTATTACTGCTAGGATGAAATAGAGTAATTGAGTTACTAAAAAAAAAAAAAAAAGACCATACCAATTAGACCAACCGGAGTATATAAAAAAAAATCAAAAATGAAAAAAAAAATGACACTTGGATAGCAATATGTGTGTGTTCTCCATGTCTCCGTCGCCTAAACAAGCGTGGAATGTAGGATCCACGGGAATTACCATGTAATCTGCTGACAAGAAGCATGCGTTTGGATCCAAAAGATCTAATCATGTTGTCAATTCGAAAAAAAAAAGTTATTATTATTATTATTTTCAATTAATAAATCGACCGCTGGTTCCCTTGTATTTGCCAGCTGAGTTGATCTATAATTAGGATTATCAATCACTGGTTCCCTTGTATATGCCAGTTGAGTTGATATTAGATTTCAAACCAGTATCTCAATCCAATAGGATTTTTAGGTTCATCTTGGCGGTGACCTTCAGACAGATATGGGAAACACCGTTCACTTTAGTCAACATTCGCAACCATCTATCTCTATATCCATCTTCTTAATCTATTCATGTGTGATTGTGGTTCGTTAGATTCCGAGTATTGTGGTTTGTTCGACTTTCTGAGTAGAGCTTGTTTACCTATATATGAATTGGATTTGCATCCGGGTACTTCCTCCTGTAATCATTTTGGATTCGTTCATAGATACTACACAGGTAGCTGGAATTTGGAGTAAAAGGTTTTGTAGGTACACCTCTTGTAAACCTTCACGAGACTATAACTCGTCCATTAGGGACACCTAGGGGTTTAAAGGCTTGTTATTCATGATAAGAGTAATCGTAGCCTCGACGACACAAAGTTGTTGTATTTTAGGTTCATTTAGTTTGCTCGAGGACTAGCAAAGATTTAGTGTGGGAGAATTTGATAGGTGCCTAAATTACATATTTTGAGTATCAATTTCGTATGCTTTTCTTAGTTATTTCTCTTGTGTTTTTGTATATTATGTTTGTTTTCTATTTTGCAGGCATTATGGAGTCATGTAGGATGAAACAAAGAAAATAAGCGCTTAATTCATTGATTGGCGAATTTGGAATTGACGGAGTCGAAGCGTGCATGGACAGAAGGCTCTCATATGCAAGGAGAGCAATTTACTGGAGCATCAGACACTGATTACTCAGGGCCACCATCTTCTTTGCCAAATAACCTAGCAGCTAAAATCCAATATTTCACCAGTCCTTCATAGTTCAAGTTCAAGACCAGTTTGTTGCTGCAAGTTCCCCACGCTGGAAAGTTTAGGTCAGATGGGTTTGTGGTCGATGGGTTCTTACATTCAGAGTCCGAGACAAGGAATGATTTTGGTACGAGTCTGTGGTAGTTTGGGTTCTCTTTTGTGCGAGAATACAAGGAAGAAGGTGTGTTGCTGCCATTGAATCCCGAGTAAATGGAGGAGACTAAGAAGAGATTCGAGTCTGTCAAAAAATGAAGACATGGGTTGGCATCGAATTTGGTTTCACAAAGGATTGATAGTGGACAATTTCAGAAGAAATTAGCCAGGGAAGAAAGGGAAGTTGTTGTTGCTGTTAACTTCAGTGAATGGGTGCAATCGAATGAATATTTAGAGTCTGTGAATGATTAACAACCATGGGTTTGTCTTGAATGAAATGTATTGCAGAGAAGGAGTTGATGTGTGATCCCCAATATACAGCTAAGGCTTAACTATCATCAGTTTGCCAGTCACACACCAGATGTTCGATAAAATGCCTGAGCCAGCTTCGTAGTCAGTTATGCCGTGTTCTAGTGGGTTTTGGTCGAGTTTAGCTGTTGAATTTAACCAAGAGAACACAGGGAGAAAGGAACTTGAGCTACTTCCGTGGAGTTGAGGGATGAACCGTGACTGGTAAATGAATGTTTGTGTGTCTGAGAAGGTTTATCAGAATGGGTTGTGCTTATAAACATATTTGCAGGTTAAATAGAACTTTACACAGCAGCAAAATGGTTGTCTCTGCATAACCAATTTTACGTACACTAGTCGTAGTCTGTGGGTCTCATTGAAGAGTGATTTACAAGCTTAGAAGAACATGGGTCCAAGGAGTGATTGACGAGGGTCAGTAAAGGTTCTGAAGCCAAGATGGTAGGAGATTAGGGTGTATTTTTAGAAGCTGCGAAGAATTGGGAGTAGGGTTTCAACCCGATTCGAGTTCACAGGAGTTTGAGAGTTATAAAAGGAAGACCTAAAAATCTACAAAAAGGATATCATACCCCCTTCATGACTACCGTTCACAACCAACAGAGAGGAGCTCTGCTCCTCTCCATTCCATCACCATCTGCATCTCCACCAGCATATCAGTTCACCACCTTTGCATCTCCATCACATCTGCATAACCACTCTATCCTGTCATCATCTCATATATCACCTGCATACCATCTCATCATCACCTGTTCCGCCTGCACTTCCATAACCACTGCCATCCATCAAAAACATACATCCACCACCTACCTGCATACTATTCACAACATAAGCACCTGGAGTTCTACCTGCAGTTCGCGTCCACCATCACCAGGTAGCTGCAGTCTACCAACAGTCCATCCTCACCTTGCAGTCGCAACATAACCATCATCAGTTGTTTGAGAAGGGCACACTCCATATTACCACCAGCATACAGGCAGCAGAGAGTTTGGCGATACAACACCAAGACATCAGCAATACTACTTCACTACCACCATTCCGTTATTACCAGGACATACCTTCGCCACTACCATCAGTCCATATTCATCTCCACTTGCAGCTGTTTTGGTTTTGTGTTCCTGTTTTATTTGCTTCTTCGTTTTCCATGAACTCCAATGGCTAAGCATCTTGATTAGGGACGACTTCAACGTCCGAACATGAACTCGAATTGATATTTAAAGAGCATGTTTTCTTGCAATCATCTTGTTATTGTTCATTCTTTACCGTGACAATATTGCTTATGTGAATTGTTTCTAAACCGTTTAAGTCGCGAATTGAATGGTTGTTTGGTGATTCTATTGCTAGTTAAGACCTCTTCGACCCGTAATTGTCTAGAGATTCTTAATACAAGTAGCGCTATATGAATATTGATGATGGGATTTTGTTAAGTATTCGTATGTATTGAATGACACTAGTAGATGAATCGAGCTTTTGTGTTTGTCACTAAGAATAGCCTATCTCACGGAACTTAATGCATTTGTTTAAGTCACACCTAGAGAGCGTACTTCTAGGAAACTTGATGAGTAGAATCCGGTAGTTTTGCGCTTCCGTGTCCGGTGAACTTAGGAGATATTGCGGGATATTTGAGCGTATCAAATATTCTAGGGTTATTAGTAATGGGTATTTTGCAGAAACATAGCTATATTGATAAGATTCATGTTTCGTGACTGAGAAAGAGTCCTTGATCATTCTCATCCACATATTTGCATTAATATTCAGAAATTGAATCGACAACTTTGACTCAACTCTCCCTTAGGAACGAACCTGCTTGTCAATGTACTACTAGTTAGTGTAAGAGAAGTGAGGAATTTATTTTTGCGAGTTCGACACCTTGTCATCACTTTTTAGAATAACCATGTAACGACTCTAGAAAAGGGTTTTTGGACAGTCTTTTGAAACCGGAGTCGTCATAGAATAAACATGTAAAGATGGCGACTCTCAATATATGAAAGGGTCGTCATTTTGCTCTTATGGATGATAGCGACTCTTTAAGCATTTATTGCAAAATTTGAATTCATCCAATGGTGGTTGAGTCGACCAACGGTTTTTTTTTCAAAAACATAGTTGTTGGATCATTAATCTCTATAAATAGATACCATTCTCTCATCTATTCCTCACCCAAACCATAATTTTCAACTTTCACATCCATTCTCATCTATTTATTATCCAATAAGAGAAGAGAAAACTCCATGGCTACTCCCCACACTTACGAAGAAAATTGCACTGTGAGAGCGTGGGTGACACTCAATCAACACTTAGAAGATCTAGGAAGACATATTGATCAAACATCTGATGCTTGGTGGAACCATGTATTCATAGTTTTTGTGGCGTCATACGGAAATTGTAACTCAGGGACTTTGAAACTCGTTAAGGAAAGGTTCGAGGAGATATTCGAAGAATGCAAAGCTTTAAAAAAATAAATAAAAGCCTGGAAGGAAGTCAATCCCAATACTTAGGATGCTATAAGAGTAAGTATTTAAACAAATAGACATTCGTAATCCCAAGTTTTGAATAATACTAACTTATAATTGATTGTTGTTGTCAGTGGGCGATGGCTCATGCCACATTTGAGGCCAAGCGGGGGGAAAAAGGTTTGACCATGACGATTGCTATCGTATCTTGGAAGATACTACCTATGATTACAACCTTTATGATTAAGTTTTTAAGTGCAGCGTTATTATCTATTGTATTTCATTTCCTTCAATGTAACGCAATGAAAGATGTATGCCTTTTACGATTCAATGAAATGATTTTATGAAATCCAAAATTATAACAGTCCGGAGTTAGAATCGTTAGGGTATATAAATGTTCACCATGACGACTTGTTCCAAAATTTGTAATGGTAGGTTAGAGTCGTCATCATATATAAATATCCCCATCACGACTCTAAGAGTTATATTTTGACAGAGTTTTCTGGTTACACAGTAGTCATTTTATAAACACACAACAACAACGACTCTTCCTGAACCTTTTTGGTTATTTAGAAAGGGGTCGTCATGGTATAACATATTACCATGACGATTTTTCATAACCTGGAAAAGTTGCAGGTTTGAGTCGTCATTTTAGGTGTCGACACATTGACGACTTTGTGGAGTCGGCATGGTATACACCTCCCGACAATGATGACCCTTTTCCTGTGTTGTTACATGGTGTCTATGATTCGACCACTTGGAGCAAAAAATAGACAATTTGAAGAGTATAAGTAGTTTACCTGAGTAGTTTTAGCTCCGGGTTCTTCATTGTGGTAATTATATAAATGTCCCTTGTTTTGATGGGCTTCACAAATGCCCTTATCATATAATAAATATACCATTTTTTATCTATAGGCCCATTTAGGTCCATCAACAAGTTTTCTTCTTTCCCCATTTACCCTTCCCCTTTTAACCTTCGATTCTCGTGCTTCTTCTCCATTTATCGATTTAAACAATCCAGATAAACCAAATTGAAACCCTCCGCCACCATCTCCATCGCTACCACCACTATCTCGATCGCCACCATAACCAACACCAGTGCCACAACCACCACCACCATCTCCATACCCACCATTGCCATCTCCTTCTTCACAATCAACAACAATCCATTTCACTGTTATCTAAACTCCACCACCGCCACCACAAAATCATAGGTATTTAATCAGAATCATCAACAAGTGTCAAATCGAAGTAGAAAAATTTATGAGATTCAACATCAATAAAATTTGAAGAATTCATCTTCAAATATGATTGAACAGGTAAGTGTATCATTGTCCTTTAAACTCAATCAAAAGTTTAATTGATTGATTTTCAGATCTGGAATTGCTGAAAACTAATTTTAGATTTTTAAAAACTTCATTATTGAATTCATGAACTCAATCGAAAGTTTAATTGATTGATTTTCAGATCTAGAATTGTTGAAAACTAATTTCAGATTTTTAAAACCTTCATGATTAAATTCATATGGACAATAATGGTGGTGGGTGGTGGTGTTTGTGTTGTTGCAGCGGTCGTGGTAGATGTTGCAACAATGGTGTTGGTGAATGTTATTCTTTGTTGTGGTGGTGGATTTTTTAGTGCACTGCGGGTGATGGTGGTGGCTCTTTTTTTGCAGTAGTGATGGTGGTGGTGGTGGAGGTTTCATGCAGATATTGGATGTAGCACATGTAGGTATGATGTTTGTTAGAGCATTGCTTAGTCGAACTCGCATGCGTTGCTATCTCAAGCATGTTTGTCAATATTAGTGATCAAAACTATATGTCTTGATTTCTAGTTTACTTAGGACTAAGTCTCGGTCTAGGATAATTAAATATAGTTGAGCTCCAGACTCAATGGCGATTATCTTACAAAGACGAAGAACTACTCGAGGATCCAGTGGAACTTCATCTGACTAAAAGGTATGTGGAGACTTGAACTCATCTGTCACTCAAAAGTCTATCTACTCTATCTCCTACTTTTGAGACAAAAGTCGTATAAGTATGATAGTTTTCATACATACACATTTGTTATTTCGAGCCGAGTTTACTCGCCTATCTTATTCTCGAAATATGTGTTGGTAAGCTTTCGCTTTAACCACTTTTTATCTTTACCCGACGAAAGTCATGATGACGTTTCAATCTTGAAAATAGCTTTGATGACGATAGTCGTGAATAACGATTGTTATAACATTATAGAAGAATGTTTCAATGATTGAAATGTAGAGTTGAGATTACCCTCTATGGATATAAGTATATATAGTGTGTTCGCATATTAGTGTATAAATCCATGTACCGGAAACCAAGTGCGCGCATATGTATGCATGCGGTATTGGTGAAGGAGACAGGTTAGGTACGCGTACTAGCGGAAGTTTTCTAACCGAAAATTTCTGCTGAGTTTGTAGTTCGCAAACTGTTAAACCAGTCACCTTAGGTACGCGTACCTACGGAAGTTTTCGAACCCAAAATTTCTGCTGAGTTTGTAAACTCAAATCCGGTAGCTAATGTACGCATACCCATATGCGTACCCAAGCTGGTTACTTCTCAAATCGGTAGTTCATGAACTTAAAAACAATAAATTATAAGGAATGCAATCTTTGCAAACCGTGGCTATATTGTTCATGAATTTATTCAAATGAATCAAACCGATTTTGTTTCAATTGTGTCTATGAATAAAGACTTAAGCAATTGAACTACTCTTTAACTAGTTCTTATGAGACATTTGAACTAGTTATGAGAAAGATGAATACAGTTAATATGAAAGAGCTCACATGGCTAACCATTGGTTAACTATTTGTGAACCAACTAAGTGTACACGTTTAGGTATGGTTACTCAAACCTAAATGAAATACATTTCATTTGTGTGTGACAAGCTAAGTTTCGATTTAACGGTTGAAAGATATTAGCTTGTATTTAATCAGGTTTTTCATCTAACGGTGAATATTGAATGCTTTGTTACCAATGTAACTTAGATTGCAAACCCTGATTTGAAAACTATATAAGGGGAACTCTAGCAACTGGAAAAACTAATCCCCACACCTCCTGTGTGATACTAGTTGGTTTTGCTAGAGTCGATTCTCCTTTAACCTTTAGGTTTCTTTTCGAGACCCTGTAGGTTAAGGACTGAAAGACTTCGTTGGGATTGTGACGCCAGACGAAACTACTTATCTTGTAGTTGAGAGATCTGATCTTGTCATTTTCTATCGTACGAGTTCAATTGAATAATTGACTTGAGATTATATCTCCGATAGGGCAAGATAAAAAGAAATCACAAACATCTTCATCTCATCGTTTGTGATTCCGCAATATCTTGTTTCGCTACCATACGATTAAGATTATTGTGAGGTGATTGATAATACTAGGTTGTTCTTCGGGAATATAAGTCCGGGTTATCAATTAGTTCCTGTTCACCTTGATTTATCAAAAGACGGAACAAAAACTCATAGGTTTATCTGTGGGAGACAGATTTATCTATTATCATTGAATTTTCTATGTGATACGGATTTGTTTATTAAAGTCTTCGACTTTTGGTCGTAGCAACTCTTAGTTGTGGGTGAGATCAGCTAAGGGAATCAAGTGCGTAGTATCCATCTGGGATCAGAGACGTAAGGAGCGCAACTGTACCTTGAATCAGTGTGAGATTGATTAGGGTTCAACTACGGTCCAAACCGAAGTTAGTTTGTAGTAGGCTAGTGTCCGTAGCGGCTTAATACGGTGTGGTGTTCAATCGGACTAGGTCCGGGGTTTTTCTGCATTTGCGGCTTCCTCGTTAACAAAACTTCGGTGTCTGTGTTATTTCTATTCCGCATTATATTTTGTTATATAATTGAAATATCACAGGTTGTGCGTTGTATTGATCAATTGTGAAATCCAACCTTTGGTTGTTGATTGGAAATTGATTGATCCTTGGATATTCGTCTTTGGTACCATCCAAGTTTTTATCTCTTGTATTTGATAAAGACTCACAGATTTCTATTTGTTTGAGTATAAATCAAATCGAGAGATAGAGATATTAACTCCTTGATATACTTTTTATTAAGATTGAGTCTGTCTGTCTAGTTAATTCTCTTAAAAGTATATTAGAGTTAGTCCATACAGATTGCTAATCGAAATATTGGGTGAGGTTGTTGTACCCCCGCTTTTTCAATTGGTATCAGAGCAGGCAAACGCGTTTAAGACCTCAAAAGTCTGTGTTTGTAACAATCTGACTCTATGGACAAGAGTACTATCTCTGATAAACCCGTCACCAGAAATAAAGACTCTGTTTCTAATAGGTCTATCAAAGACAAAGATCCCTCAATCTTTGTTATAGACGAACCTAGTGTTCAAACGAAACAGACTAACACCAACATGTTTTTTTCTAATGAATTTGACTCTGTTATTCAAGAGGAAACAACTAGAGAGAGTAACTTAATTCTAAACCTTGTTAGAATTCAAGCTGATAGATTCATACAGTTAAAAAAATATGTCAATGTCCTTCTTGGTGTAGTAAAAGACTGTGGCTCCAGTAAAAAGGCTTCATATAAAGAAAATCCTGAAGTTCGATCAACTCGTATCTTACTTGAGGCAAAACTTAAAAAGGATGCCTTAGATGTTGAACATCTCTTGAGTAAACTCTCCATTCAAGGATGTTCAGAAAAGTCTACTATACCATCTACTTCTATTCAAACTGAAAGAGCTCCAGTGTCATAAGTAATTTCAGATTCCTTCCCACTCAAACTAATGTGCAGGGGATTCACACATCAGTTGGAAGAAAGACATCTCCAAACGATAATGTTAGGTCTGAGATCTCTAATCACTCCTGAGATCATAAAGTGTGCCTTTTTTGTGATTCAAAAGGGCAAATTGTGCAAAAAAGGAAATCCAAGTTGAAAAACAAATCGTTGATTCAACTTTAACACACCTTTGATTTAATTCTTAAAGGTGTAACTGACATTCGTATGTCTAAACCAATTGGTTTTAGCACACATCTTGTGTTTCCTACAAGGAAGGTCAGTTCGATGAGTTCCTCAAATGCACAAAAGCATAATAGATCTTTGAACAAATATCGTCCAAGAAGAACTCATGTTCTCTCTCCTATCGGAAATGGAGATAATGCTAATCCTGATGTGAATCATTTATCTAGTGAAGAATGCAGATATGAGCAGATGGATGACAACCTAAAATTGATTATTGAGGGATATAAGAAAATCATCAACAAATTGTGCACTCCATCTGGACAACACTCAGGTAAAAATCCTTACTATGTGTCGTATTATGATGATAGTAAATTTTATGATAATTTTTCACATCATAACAGTCTTCTTCCAAAGTACAGAAGAAAGGGGTTTAACCAAAAACAATATTCATTTGAGAAGCTAAAGGCTCATACTTGTGCTATTTAATCACAAGGTTGAAATCTCTCATACAAAAATCCTGGTTGAGAGATATGTTCAGGTATACTTGTTGACAATGGTGTTTTCGGATTCTCAATCTATTTTCTTATCGACTTTAACATGAGTATCGTTGAAGAAAATGCTTGCACAAGTATTTTTTTTTTCTTTCTTTTTTCTATTTGGGTAAACAAGGTGCTGCTCATGTACTCTAAAAATTGCTTTTCTTATGAGACATAGATTTTTGGAGTCATTTTGATTTTCTCATAGTGCAAGAGTTTTTCAGCAAGGTCGTGTGCGTACGACTCGTGCCTTTTTTTTGGGTTGAGATTGAACTCGTACATGTTCCACGTATAACTGTCGCGAATCAATTAAGGAAACCCTAAAAAACTTCTTCCCTAATAAACCTTTAAGTACCCAACCTATTGAGTTACGTAAGTCACGTACGCAAACTCTAGGTTATTTTTTGGGGTTATCAAGAATGTCATCTTCTTCATCTCGCTATGGTGATTTTGCGAAATGATTTCTTGAGAAAAGTCTTGGTTTCGAGTCAAAAGGGAGGAAGAAAAGAACTCTTGTATAAGACGGTGCACCTAATGCCTCGTGCTATTATGCCTACTCACACGAAGATGTTGAGAATGAGGATATGGTCTCTGCTGAAGTGGTTCATGACTTTCTTAAATACTTTGAGGAAGCAAAACTGCAACTTGTTGATACAATGAAGGATCTTGATGTGGTTAAAATTGAGTTGAAAAAGGTTACTACTGACCTTGGTCTCATAAAGTCATATGCTAAAGAACTTCTCAATGAGGATATCTTATCCGAAGACGCAGTTGATATTATGAATCACAAGCTCAAAGGCCTCGAAACCCGTGAAGCTGGCGAACGTGAACTTTGATATTAGCTTGTGATCGTTTTCTAATAGATGTTTTATTTGTTTTGTCTAGGAAACTTCTTAAAAGAATTTTTATTCTTGTTTTTGTTTAAGAAGGATAACTAGGGTTTGGAATAGTGATAGGTGTAGAATACACCTAATTTACTATCTAGTAGTTTATGCTTTCTTTGCTATTTTTCTTGTAAATTATGTATTTTACGCTTGTTTTGAGTGTTATAGCTACTTTGGAGTCGCACGGAAGGAAAAGAAGAAGAAATCACCCAATTTAAGTCAAAAGGGCAAAAAGGTCATTTCACCTGCAAACACTATATGGAGCCCAGTTGAGGTTAAGGGGCAACCACTTTTTGGAGGAGTACTAAACGCGTCTAGTCCAGTTAAGGGGCCGCCATCGAGGTTAGCCCTTATCACAGTGACCAGACACTAAATAACCAACCCAATACTTAACCTAAATCGAGAAGAAGAGCTCTCTTTCTCAATCATTCTTTTCTTCCACTGAAACTAATCGGCGAGTCATGGCTGGCTGTTAATCGAGAAAAAAAATTGAAAACGGAAGAGATGTGTTTATTTGTTGAAGATCAAGAACACGAGAGAGATCGAGAGGTTGTGCCATGATTGAGAGAAGAAAACCATGGAAGCTCGGTGAAAGGAGAGATCGAAATCGAGAGAGGCGAGAGATGGAGGCGATGTTAATAGTTTGGATTCATAGATAAAAGAGAAGCAACGTCTCGGTGATGAATCAATTCACAAATGAAGAGATGGGTTTGTTGGTGTTCAATAACCCGAGAGATGGAATTAAGGGTTTGATAGATTTATAAATATTAAATGGGGTTTATGGATTGGTGAGTTATGAGAGTGTGCAGGTATTGATGGTGGTGAATTAGGTCTTGAGCGGCGGAAGGCAATGAGAACTATCTTCTTTGTGATGGCTAGTTTGGTTTTTCTTTTTGATTGAGCTGAAGCCAAGAATGAATTGGAGCTCATTGCGAGATCGGGACCTGGAAGGTGGAGCTATGGTTCGCCGAGAGCTTGTGTAGGTGCTACAATGGAATGGCGGTGGAAATCCTATGGGCAAGGCTGAGCTATCAAGTGGTCTGGCAAATTGCAGGTAGTCTTGGTGAGGTTGCTGCTTAGGATGGATTCGGGGATTGTGACGATTGCGGGGATTGAGGCTCGAGGTGGTGAGACTAATCTTTATTGAAGGCGCAGGTGAGGAATTTGGTGGAGTCGCTTGTTTGTGTAGTGAGTTGTGGTTGCGAGGCAGTGGTACCGCAAGCTGGTTGAGATGCTTTCTGTCACAAATGGAGGTGTTGGTCTTTGGTGAAGTTAGTGCACCGAGTTGCGAGAGAAGGTTCGTGTGATGCCCGAGTTTGCAGAGGAGGCTATAGCAGGGGATGACAAGTTCAAGTACAAGTTAAATAGATGTATGCATAGGTTGTTCGTGAACTGCAGAACCGAAATAGCCTTGAGCTGGTGATTGTGATGGTCTTGTGACTTGCGGGAAGAGGTGATTGTCGGGGTTTTGGTGGTGAAGTGTGAGTGCGGGCAGAGCTGTGTGACAGCTGTTTGAGCTATTGTGGCTACAAGTTAGCAGGCTGGTGGTGTTGGCTGGTGCATCAGTGGCAGGGCTTGCAAGACAATGATGGTGTTGTGTCTGGTGGAGTTATTGCAGGTAATGTGGCTCTGATGTTTGAACAGAGAAGGAGATGGCAATGCGCCGTGATGGAAGGAATGCAATGAGATGGCCTAAGCCTGGTGGAGGTGCATAGGCAATGGAGATGGTGAAATTGAATTTGGGTGTTGCGGGTGTTATATCTTTGCGGTGAATCTGGTGATGTTGTGTTTTGAGTTAGAGAATTAGAAGACCGAGAAGAAGGTTGCAAATTTGAGTCTAGGTGGTTACAGAGAATGGGTTGAGTAGTGTGATGCTTCAAGGAGTGATAATATGGCGAAGTGAGCTACGGATGAGAAGAGGCGATTAGCCATCATGGTCCGGCCGAAAGATTGATGCACCATCTTGGTGCAACACAAGATGGCCTGGAAAGTGGCCTGGCTAGGACCAGTCAGCCGACTCAGCATTCTGACTCGGTTCTGACTCAGTGACTTAGACTTTGACCCGGTCAACAGTTAACGACTGTTAGTCAACCGTTATAAATAACAGAATCTAAACGGAATATTCCCTCGGCGGGAGAAATTCTCGGAGTGGCGGCGGTGACTTATTCCGGCCGGGTTCCGGCCACAATCCCAGTTTTCCGGCGAGCCAAAATTCCAGAATTTTCTATGGACTCTCTCATGGGTGTGAAGACTTGGGCTAGGAATTGGATGGAGAATTGGACTCAAATTTGGAAAGAGAAGGTGGAAGAGTTGAGAAAAGCTTGGAATTGGAAATTGAATTGCAAAAGGAAAAGGATTCTACTCCTTGGAAGATTTGGAGAATGTTGAAGCCTATAAATAGAGAAGTTTTCTACAACTTCTAGACACCTCTCCACACACACAACACTTGTGTTTTTGCTTGCTTTTCTAAGATTTTTCTTTTTAATTACTTGTGTGAATTTGAAAATTCTTCTTTTAATTAATTATTATTTGTGTGAATTTCAAAAACATGAGTAGCTAATTTTCCTATTGATTGAGGATGAATTCCTAGTTCTTAACATGATTTGAGTTTTTGTTTTCAATTCTATCTTGAGACTTTTCACATGATTATCGATTGTTTTTACTAATATGAGTGATCTTAAAGACATTCATGATTGATTGATAGATTGTTTGGAGTGCACGCTAAATTAATTTGTTAATTGATCTATATCTAGTATAAGTTAGGGAATACGTAATCGTTCTCGACACTTTACATAAGTAGAAAACACGAGACCTTGCGGAGGGATTCCGTGGAGCAATTGTGTGTAGAAACAACGCTAGAAAGTGAACCAAGCGAACCGAGTTTAACTACTAGTACTAAACCTAAATTCATAAATCTTAATGCATTCGGGAATTACATCTTGTAAGCGGACCTCAAGGTGGTTCTTTTGAATAGAATCGATAACTAAGCGGACTGTTACTCGGTGAATTTAGGGATTTTGGGGCTAGCTAAGCGGACCTGCTATCCTACGGTTGGTGATAATCTGTGACTAATAACAAGTAGAAAAGAACATAACTTTAATCATTGTTTTGCAACGAAGAAGGATTCCTTGATCTTGTCTCTCTTATTGCTTTCATCTTTCAACTTTCGATTTTAATTGCTTTGTTTATTTTTTATTTTGCTTTTTACACCCCCCTTTCGTGACAACTTTTACAACTAAGATCTCTTGCTCCTCGTGGGAACGAACTTGACTTCCATTATATTATTTTTAATTGAGTGGAAATATTGAATTAATTTGATTGCACCTACGACACGCATCAAATAGCCATTATTATGAGTACTGATAGCTATGTCCAACGTTTTCATCTTCATGTTTTTAGGTTTATTTGTTTAAATTCTTAAAAATTGTTTGGAAGATGATTTTTGCAGTATTAATCTTTATGGTTTTTTATATTGCAATATGTTATGGGATATGTGTGTTTGCGTCCGTGAACTATTATTGTCCTATACGATGTCAAAAGTTATCTCTTTCATATGTCAATATGCATGTATTGATAAAGAATGAATGAACTTTTGACATTACAAAAGTTAAGCCTATTGTGTTATTTATTGATGGAAGATAGGTCAAAATCTTTTGTTTACGAAGATTATGTCTATTATATGTCATTGTGCAAATAGTGATAGAAAACAGAATGAATCCTTGTATATTCCGCAGTATTGATCTCCCCTGATCCATATTTTATGTATATACTGTGTGGCTCCATAAGTATTCTTATGTGAGCATTTCCAACTAAACTAATCATAGATTCGTTTGTGATTATTTTGGTTGTGTATTCCGATTAAATTAATCACGGGTTCTCTTGTGGTTAATTTAATTGAGAATTTTAGATACAAAATCATTTTGTGGTTTTTGGTGTCCAAAGAAATCCTTCTTTTCTCGTAAAAGTAAGGTCGCTCTTGTTGTTCTTTCGGGAATGACATCAAATGGGGGAGAGTTCTTTTGAACTTGCGCTTAATTTTCATATCTTTGTGGGGAGTGCGGCTGTGGAATATTTGAGGGGTTATCTTGTATCTTTATAAACTCCGTGATGAATGCATTTAACTTCGGATTTATGATTTCATCTAAACAAAGTTGATATGTACTTTTCTTTGGTCTTGAAGTGTCTCCATGAAAATTTCATTAGGATCCCGTTTTCGTACCTTTGCCAATTTTATTGACAAAAAGGGGGAGAATTATTATGTAGTTCACACTACAAATACATATGGTTTTCGGATCATTATGTAAGGGGGAGTGGTTTTCGTGTTGAGACGAAGTATTGACTAAGGGGGAGTGATACATATCACCATAGTATTGTTGTCAAAGTTGTGATACAATTGAACTTTGATGCTGTGTAATAATATCGACGACCTTTGTATAACAATGATCGAGAGCTTTTGTTTTCTCATTGTTATGGCTACGGAACTTCAGCAACTATGATGCTGAACTGAACATCTATGGAATCATGGGAGTACTTGGAAAAGACAAAGTTTTCGAGTAATGTTAAAGCACCAAGGAGATCAAGCATGTGGACGAGAAGCTACAAAGTTTTATCTATTTTGTAATCCATATGTATTGATAGTTTTGTCAATAAAATTGACAAAGGGGGAGATTGTTAGAGCATTGCTCGGTCGAACTCGCATGCGTTGCTATATCAAGCATGTTTGTCAATATTAGTGATCAAAACTATATGTCTTGATTTCTAGTTTACTTATGACTACGTCTCGGTCTAGGATAGTTAAGTATAGTTGAGCTCCAGACTCCATGGCGATTATCTTACAAAGACGAAGATCTACTCGAGGAACCAGTGGAACTTCATCCGAATAAAAGGTCTGTGGAGACTTGAACTCATCTGTCACTCAAAAATCTATCTACTATATCTCCTACTCTTGAGACAAAAGGCGTATAAGTATGATAGTTTTTATACATACACATTTGCTATTTCGAGCCGAGTTTACTCGCCTATATTTTTCTCGAAATATGTGTTGGTAAGCTTTCGCTTTAACCACTTTTCATCTTTACCCGTGACGAAAGTCATGATGACGTTTCAATCTTGAAAATAGCTTTGATGACGATAGTCGTGAATAACGATTGTTATAACATTATAGAAGAATCTTTCAATGATTGAAATGTATAATTTAGATTACCATCTATGAATATAAGTATATATAGTGTGTTCTCACATTAGTGTATAAATCCATGTACCAAAAACCAAGTGCGTGCATATGTGTGCATACGGTATTGGTGAAGGAGACAGGTTGGGTACGCGTACTGGCGGAAGTTTTCTAACCGAAAATTTCTGATGAGTTTGTAGTTTGCAAGCATTGTCAGTCACCGTAGGTACGCGTACCACGGAAGTTTTCGAACCGAAAATTTCTGCTGAGTTTGTAAACTCAAATCCGGTAGCTAAGGTACGCATACCCGTACGCGTACACAAGCTGGTTATTTCTCAAATCGGTAGTTCATGAACTTAAAAACAATAAATTATAAGGAATGCAATCTTTGCAAACCGTGGCTATATTGTTCATGAATTGATTCAAATGAATCAAACAGATTTTGTTTCAATTGTGTCTATGAACAAAGACCTAAGCAATTGAACAACTCTTCAACTAGTTCTTATGAGTCATTTGAACTAGTTATGAGAAAGATGAATACAATTAATATGAAAGAGCTCATATGGCTAACCATTGGTTAACTATTTGTGAACCAACTAAGTGTACACGTTTAGGTACGGTTACTCAAACCTAAATGAAATACATTTCATTTGTGTGTGACAAGCTAAGTTTAAATTTAATGGTTGAAAGATATTAGCTTGTATTTAATCAGGGTTTTCATCTAACGGTGAATATTGAATGCTTTGTTACCAAGGTAACTTAGATTGCAAACCCTGATTTGAAAACTATATAAGAGGAACTCTAGCAAATGGAAAAACTAATCCCCACACCTCATGTGTGATACTAGTTGGTTTTGCTAGAGTCAATTCTCCTTTAACATTAGGTTTCTTCTCGAGACCCTGTAGGTTAACGACTGAAATACTTCATTGGGATTGTGAAGCCAAACGAAACTACTTCTCTTGTAGTTGAGTGATCTGATCTTGCCATTTTCTATCGTACGAGTTCAATTGAATAATTGACTTGAGATTATATCTCCAATAGGGCTAGATAAAAAGAAATCACAAACATCTCCGTCTCATCGTTTGTGATTCCGCAATATCTTGTTTCGCTACCATACGATTAAGATTATTGTGAGGTGATTGATAATACTAGGTTGTTCTTCGGGAATATAAGTCCGGGTTATCAATTAGTTCCTGTTCACTTTGATTTATCAAAAGACGGAACAAAAACTCATAGGTTTATCTGTGGGAGACAGATTTATCTATTATCATAGACTTTTCTGTGTGATACAGATTTGTTTATTAAAGTATTCGACTTTGGGTCGTAGCAACTCTTAGTTGTGGGTGAGATCAACTAAGGGAATCAAGTGCGTAGTATCCATCTGGGATCAGAGACGGAAGGAGCGCAACTGTACCTTGAATCAGTGTGAGATTGATTAGGGTTCAACTACTGATCAGGACCGAAGTTAGTTTGTAGTAGGCTAGTGTATGTAGCGGCTTAATACGGATGTGGTGTTCAATCTGGACTAGGTCCCGTGGTTTTTATGCATTTGCGGTTTCCTCGTTAACAAAACTTAGGTGTATCTTATGTTATTTCTATTCCGCATTATATTTTGTTATATAATTGAAATATCACAGGTTGTGCGTTTTATCTATCAATTGTGAAATCCAACCTTTGGTTGTTGATTGGAAATTGATTGATCCTTGGATATTGGTCTTTGGTACCATCCAAGTTTATATCTCTTGTATTTGATAAAGACTCACATATTTCTATTCGTTTGAGTATAGATCAAATTGAGAGATAGAGATATTAACTCCTTGATATACTTTTTATTAAGATTGAGTCTGACTGTCTAGTTGATTCTCTTAAAAGTATATTAGAGTTAGTCCATCTGATTGCTAATCGAAATATTGGGTGAGGTTCTTGTACCCGCTTTTTCAATTGGTATTAGAAAGCGAGACAAACACGTTTAAGACCTCAAAAGTCTGTGTTTGTAGCGATCTGACTCTATGGACAAGAGTACTATCTCTGATAAACGCGTCACCAGAAATAAAGGCTCTGTTTCTAATAGGTCTATCAAGAGAAAGATCCCTCAATCTCTGTTATAGACGAACCTAGTGTTCAAACGAAAGCAGACTAACACTGAACTTCGGTTGTTGACACCAGATTTTGGGATTAACTTCGGTTGTTGATGCCATATTACCTTTTATAATTTTTTTGATTTTTGTTTTGGGGATCAACTTCGGTTGTTGACACCATATTATGGGATCAACTTCGGTTGTTGACGCCAAATTAATTTTCTTTATTATATTCGATTTTTGCTTTGGGGATCAACTCGGTTGTTGACACCACCAGCGGCGATGGTAGGCGCGGCGGGCGGTGGTGGGCCGGGCCCGGTGGTGGTTGGTTGGCGCGGCAGCGATGTGGCCGATGGTGGTGGACTGGCGGCGGCGGCAGTGGAAAGCTGGTGGTGGCGGTAGCGGTGGTGGTGATGGTGGTGGTGGCGGTGTAGTATTAGTGGTGGTGGCGATTGGTAGGTGGTGGTTGTTGAGCGGTGGTGGTGGTGGATATTTGGTGGTGGCGGCGGAGGTGAAGTGGTAGATAAAAAATTTGTTGTATTTTGAAATAAAGAAATATATTATATGAGTGAGGGTATTAAAGTAATCTATTTTTAAATGGATAAGGTTTTCAAATGATAGGGGAATATTTATTGTTGTATAAGGGTATATTTGTTGGATATCAAAACCAAGAGTATATATTAATATACCCTTCTTCATTTTGAGGATTTGTTTATTCATTGTAAGGAATTGGAGATTTGTTTATTCATTGTAAGGAATTGGATCTTCATTTGCACCATCATTTTCGGCTTCCTCTATTAACATCTCATGATCGCCGATCAAAAAAAAAACAAAATATCTCATGATCATATATTTAATCCATAACATACGTTAAAATAATCTTACCACCAACACAATCATCTTTGTTATTTGAACCTTCCCCAAGATCATTTCCACCACTAGAATCACTCATTTCTACGAAACCTAGGGTTTCTTCTAAAACCTCCTCTTCTTATTCTCAACTCATAGAAACACAATTTTTTATGAGATCCCAGTTCGTGAATAGGCTGCAAATGTACTACGATGAATCGCGTCCTCCAGATGAAGAGGGTATGTTGTGCTGCTGCTGCTGATTTTGATCATTTCAAATATACGCTTATACGGCGATAAATATTACTTTCAAAATAGATTGCTGTATACCCTCCGGCTCGCCTGTATATTTCAACATTTCCAGCTCCTGGCAAATTTTATCTACTGCCTCGCCCAGCCACCATAAATATCCACACCACCTGCTGCACTCAAACAACCACCACCACCCGATAAGCCACCACTAATACTACACGCCACCACCACCATCACCACCACGCTCTGCCACACGATTTTCCACTAGTCGCGCCAGTCCACCACCATCGGTTTGCCACTGCCGTCGCCTTCCCAGAGTCGACCACCACATGGCCAGGTCCACATAGCCACATACAGTCACCATCGTGTTTAGTGGTGTCAGCTTAATAGAAGTTATCGAATATAATAAAGAAAAATTAATTTGGCGTCAGCTCAATTGATCCCATAATGGTAATGGCATAGCCGGGTGTCCAAGCAAAAATCAAGCCAAACAATATGGCATCAACAA
>JAJJWW010018944.1:0-24762 GCA_023531295.1 Papaver armeniacum
TAGCAAAATATCCTTGCAGAGGAGATTTAATAACCGATTCAACTATCTTACTCTCATCGTTTGGACTTTGGACTAATAGATAGTTAAAAACTTGAATTCTCCCAAGTCGTAATTCACATTCAAGGCTGCTGCATTTCAGTCCATCCTATGGTTAACTCTCTCATTTGTGCCATCTAGCTTATGTCATAATATTTTAAAAAATCATGTTCAAGACACTTGGAACAAAATCTCAATATTTAAAAAAATCATGTTCAAGACACTTGCAACAAAATGTTTGATGTTGTGGCAAATTTAAATGTGAATCAAATTGTTATTTACACAACACATGACATGTTATGAGAAAATGGCGATGCTAGTGACAAATATTTATGTTAATCTAAGCATCTAGCTATTCCCATATGACACAAGTAAAATGGTCGACTTTGAGAAGATCACCAAGATTATAGCCGATTTGGGCATGTAACTATGATGTCAAACTCTTATATCAATAATATTTAAGCTTTCTTTGCCAAAAAAAATAAAATAAAAATAAATAGAAGATCACCTAGACAATATAACTTATTTATCCCGGCATTTTTAGGGGCGACCCCAAAAGAATTAGGAGACTTTTATTCCCAACCCATATACGTTAAGGGATGTCCAAAAACGCGGAGAATACGTTAATGCCCTTACATAATCGGAAGCTATTTTGTGCCAGATTATTATAAAGAAATCGGAAGCTTAGTAACGATATTATACTCTGGAATTAATATCGATTTTGTGCCAAACTCGTATGTCTGGCTTCTATAACAATCGGTAGGAAAAAGAACCTCACGAGACTACTAGATTGTTAAAGTATAGAAATAAGAAATCTTTAGAATTTTGCAATGGTGAAATTTGGGGCTCTATATAATCGGACGAATAAAAAATGTCTAAGCTAACGATTTAGGGCTTCCCATAATCGGGATGGTAAAAGTAACAATTCCTACCGATTATGGTAGATTTCAAATTATAGAAAAAACTCATTTTGGGGCAACCTATAATCGGGAGGTTGGGTAATCTATTTATCTTCCGATTATGGCTACATCAAAAGGCGAACCAAATGGTCATGGTCGGCTCTGCCACCTTCGAAACTATGGAATTTGGCAAAGGTTCAATTTGGGGCTTCCAATAATCGGTAGGTTATAAGCAACCCCCTCTAGATTTTGGGCTGGGCTCAACAATCGGTAGCTAATGAGGCTGTATTTCAGGTTAATAACCGTTTGCCAGATAAAACCAATGTCACTAAAATTCATTTCATTCCATTTCATTTCATTTCATTTCTTTTCTTTTCAACTTCAACTCCTCTTCTCCTCCTCGGAGTGCGAGGAGGAAAACTTTCCCCCTCGTTCAACTCCCGCGCTATACATCGTTAATCGTCGAATCGAATCATCGTCGATTATTCTCTATAAAGATGAAAGAAAAGGAACGTAAGAAAGCTCGAACCAAAACGTAGTGCGCGGTGAGGATCCGAATATTGGATTGCATGCGCCGTAATAAGGAGGTTTTAACTCACGAACCCGAAGAGCACGAAGAAGATGAAGTCCCTGATGTAGGCGTCTGATATCAAACTCTCGGAAACTTGAAATGGCGCCGATTAGGTAAGATTCTACCATTAATTTGGTTTATATTGCTTCAATTCGGCGAATCCATGTTTTTTTAGGGTTTTGGTTATTGCAGATTCGGTAGGTTAGTTATTATTTTAAACTTCCGATTGTGGTCGAATTCTTCATTTCAAAAGAATATTTGTCATATTTGGGTGGTAAATATTTAGGTTGCCTACCGATTATAGAACGTTTTTCATTACTAAGGCCTAAATCGATCATAATGGAAGTTAATTGTGTTTTTGCCTTAGAATATACTAGGGGAAGAACAAGTATTAGAGACGCAATAATCGGGTGATATCTTTTGTAATTTCCTTCTGATTGTTTAGGCTAAACCACTTGAGTAATTTCTGGACACAAAGTGATGCATATTCGGTAGAAATTGGTTTTGTGAGGCTTCCGATTGTGATGCATTCGGAAGGGTGAACTTTTTATGACTTTCGATTATTGGTATTCGGAGGGTTATGTTGAAATTTATGTTTCGATTATTGTGTGTAAATAAACATATTCGAACACCAAAAATTTTCTTTTGTTTCCGATTATACGTATTCGGTAGCTTTAGGTGAACTGATATTTACGATTGAGCGTAATCGGAGGCAATTGGTTAACTCAACCAACCGAATATGTATATTCGGGAGCGTTGGTTTTACATTAACTTCCGATTATATAGTTTACTAACCTGTTGTACTTTCTTTTGTTGTTTAGGGATAGGCGAGGTAAAAAAATCGAAGATGCAATTGTCTCAGCTAGTGTAAGGAAAGAAAGGCACCGAACTGATGGCTAGTGCAAAGGAGAGCTAGGACTTGCTAAGGCCGCTTCCAAGTGCTCAAGATGGAACTCAACAAGCAAGTCAAGAAGGTGTTCAACCAAGTGCCCCTCAATAAAGAACCGGTTCAAGAAGGTGTTCAACCAAGTACCTCTCAATCACAGCCCGGTTCAAGAAGGTATTCAACCAAGTGTCTCTCAATCACAACCGGTTAAGAAGGTGTTCAACCAAGTGCTCCACAATCACAACCAGAAATTCAACTAGAAGCACGAATATAGAGTACTGTAGTAGGACAAGGTAGTGGTGCGCAAGAAGAATGAGAAGCCAAAAGAAAAATCCTCCTAAAAGAAAGCGAAACACCTTGTCCCACAAAGACGAAGGTGCAGGATATTCCGAAGGTGTAATCCTTGGGTCACGGAGGATGGAGGACAATTGTTATTTGGATACAAAGACTCTTGGGCCAAAAGAAATATATGAAACCGAGGTAATAATCGTTTCCATTTTATTTACCTATTATCTTTTTCTTCGTAATAGTTTTAAGGGTTATAGTTTTAGGTTATTTTATTTTTATTTTTAACTTATCATGTGTTTAATAGTATCATTCCGATCGGTTCGTATACTCAAACCGACCGCCGCACCAACTAAAATCTTTGGATTGGCCTTTGAAGGATGAATGTGAAAGGTTCAAGAGAATTATTGCAAATTACGGGTTGGCTGATGCTGTGGAGAACTCTATGTTGGAACATGATCGGTGTGGCTATATCAAGCGTTTGTAAAGAGAGACTTTATCCTGAGACCGACACCTTCCATATGCCGTTTGGGGAGATGACGATTACCACAGATGATGTTGTGAAGATTGTTAGACTCCATTTCCATGGCAAAGGTGTTAAGAGTGAGTTCACTAAAGCGGTTGGAATGGACCAAACTTTATGCTCTAACTAAAAGTGTTTGGGTTGGGATGAAGAAACATCAACAACTGAGTTCAAAAGATGCATGAAGTACTTAACTAGACAGTTCAACATGGGTATTTCCCCCGATGGATATGTTCAAGGGCACCAAGGAAAAATAAGATAAAGGAACTTTAAAGGATGAGCAAGTCAACCACGCTGCCACCGTGATATCTCCTATGTGTATTGGGATGTGTCATTTTCCCAATACCAGTGGCAATCAGTCGACGCCAACCTTTACAACTTCACGGATCCTCTCGATAAAGTGCATGAGTACTCTTGGGGCACGGCATGCCATGCGTGGTTGATGGAAGAGTTGAGAAAGGCGTCGAGGCTTGGAATTAGCCAAGTGGCGGGAACGTGAGTCTACTACAAGGTATTGTTTATTAACTCTACATACTTGTGTTGATGGGTGAAAACTACTCCTGCAGAATTTGGTAATTTGGGGTGTGGATGAGGAATGAATCTAAACCTTCAACAAATGCAGGTGTAGCGGTGAGTGCTTGTAGATTCGAGAGATCAATGCATGCAAGTAGGCCTAAACTAAGAAATGGTAGTTTCCGGACATTTTCGGTCGCAAGTGAAGGGGAGATGGGGTTGATCTTAGGAGGAAGCGAAGAAGGTGTTGAGATTGTGAAAGGTGTTGGCTTGCTTATGACTTGTAAATGAAAGATGAGCAAAGCTTACGGTTGATGCAAGCGGAGCTCGAGTGTTTGAATACACTTGGTTTAAACGTATTTGAACTTGTGTTGTTCAGCCGTTTCTTTTCTTATTTTGTTGTTGTTTTTGGAAATAGGCGGAGACCCTATTTATACAAGTCATTGAGCCTCATTCGTTTTCGTGGGAAGTGGAGGTAGTGGAATGATGGAGTAGTGGAGTTGTGTGTCGGTAACACCACGACCGAGTCTTACCTACTTTTCTGTTCATCTCTAACCGTCCATGACTTCCTAACACGTTCTTGTGATGCGCGTTTTACGCCGCACCCTTAAATCCGCCAGACCAATACCCCCAGTAAAAGTATCCCTGATTTGTGACATGATTGATACAACGGAATGTGGATCGTGGATCCACGGAAGATAGCATGTAATCTGAATTGAATAATCTGCGTTATTCGAAAGTTGATACTTGTGAGTATCGTGTATTTTATGCAGTGCATTACGGTGTGGTAAAGTGATGGGTAATGACTCTTCACTAACCAAATAACTCCCACGGGGTTGTATAACCAAGCTGGAAAGGTGAAGTCGGACGGATGAGATGATGTTTGAGACACTCATCCATAATTGATGAAATCGGGGGGTTTTTAAAGAGGTGCCAAACATCACTCTTCGGCCTTGGTCGAAACCAAGCATGGGAAGGATTTTGTAGAGGACCGACCATACATGCGTGTTAGCGGCATGATGGTGTACACGTCCATGTCTCACCGTCTCATGAAGATGCAATCTAGGCCACTCAATTTGGCCCAGTCGAAGAGGAGTGGTTGAGATCGCGCAGAAATCCCTTGCCGCAAAGGAGTTGATAACCGCGTGTCATCCCAAGTTTGGCGCGCGCCCCAAGGCGACCCATCTTGGTCGGTCTTGGTCGATCCTACCACCGTGTGGGTGGTGGGTTGGTGTTCACACCTATGCACGATTATCCCATGAAAACGTGATCTAAGCCATTCAAATCATCAGGGTGAAGTTGAGCGGTCGAGATCAGTTTAGGATTTGGGAGTGTAACCGCACGAGTTTGGGCGTGCGTTTTTGGGTTGGTAGGGAATGATGTGCCTTGGCCGACCGCAAGAGGAGGTAGATGGGCCCACGGTGGTCATCTTTGGTATGACCGGCCTTGGTTAATCAATCTGTGACCCTCCATTAAATCGAGGAGAAGATGGACGTGCGTGATGACTTGGAAACCCTAATTTTAGCTTTCAAAGCCGAGCGACCATGCTCTTTTAGTGACCAATTTGTTGTAACCAACCATGGTTGGTTTTGACCGATTGGTCAAGTGTGTAGGCGGTCACATGGTGATTGTGTCGACATGCTAGGGCCCTTTGAGTCTGCATCTACACCCTCCATCTATACCTGCCCGAAGATGGATGGTTTGAGAGCAGTTTCACGGCATATGTAACATGCCGCAAACCCTAATTTAGGGTTTAGCGCCCATAATGCTTGGTATGGACGGTTTCTTGGCAAGCAAAGGCCAATGGTCGACCCATGGGGGTAGTAGGTGTGTATTCCATACACGCTTGGGGTGATGGAATTGATGCGTAGTCATCCGATCATGCTTGTGAGTTGGATAGGCTGCGATCCCGAATCATATCCGCAGAAAGCTAAGGCCGTGGGTATTCCATACCATGCTTAGGGTGATGGAATTGATCCGTGGTCACCCAATCATGCTTATGAAGTTGGATGGACTGCGATCGGATCATATCACGGCAAGCTAAGGCCGTGGGTATTCCATACCATGCTTAGGGTGATGGAATTGATGCGTGGTCACCCAATCATGCTTATGGAGTTGGATGACTGCAATCGAGATCATATCAGGAGGTAAATACTGATCAAGTCGGATGCTCAATCGGGCTAATATAACACACCAAGAGGGCTCAATCGGGCTAATATAACACACCGAGAGGCTCGGGCTAATATAACACACCGAGCATCAGCACCGTATGCAATTATTTCGTACATGGTTTCATTATAGTGCTTGGAGGTTCGTGTTACTCTATATATGAGTAACACTCAGGTCTCATGCCACACCGATAATGATTCATTATAGTGCTTGAGGTTCATGTTACTCTATAAGAGTAACACTTTCGATCGTCATGCCGATAATGAGTACGGGGAAATACAAGGGGCGATATGAAATTCCAAGAAGGGATTGTTGCTACATGATCCATTCTTGGTGAATTAAGTGAGGGAATATCAACACTTATAAATGGCTTTATCTTTTACAAGATGTCACAAGATGATTTTTAGTTTTTTACAAACTCAACCTTGAACGAAAATCCACCATCAACATTAAGTCCTGCCTAGCACACAATGGTTACACTATTGTGTGGTAGGCATGAGATGGTGACAATTAAAGACAAAACTTATGAGACAATGTTAGATGTTACCAGAGGAGAGGGTCGTCTGTCCGCCGAGCATGTCACGTTCAAGAGGCGTCGAGAAAAGTGTTCCCCTAGCATGATGTCGGTCTTGCTCCTTAATCGACCTTGCGACTGCTTGATCGAGGGGCTATTGCGCCTGTACGTTCAATCATGGGGATGTGCCTAATCGGATTTTGCGCTTTGCTTCGTTAGTGGGTTTCTGCTTTGCTTGATCGAACGTGGGCTTGTTGTGTCTGCTTCGGTTGAAAGTGGGTCTCTTGTGTACATGCTTCAAACGCCAGCCATGTGCTTCTCACTGAAACCTGCCTGCTGTGTCGCCTATTATACCAGCCTTATGTCGTGATTAACACCAGCCTTTGCGACTTGAGCAATACCGGCCCTTTGACTTGAGCAATACCGGACTTGAGGCTTGTACTGTCATGAGACTTGAATGATGTTTGGGTGGCTTGTGTGAGTTGTGTCTTTCCGTGTGTGGCGACACTTCTCATATGCTTTCATACAAGTTCTAACTCCTGTCTTTTTATTTCATTCGGTAGAAAGAATCCCTGTTAGAGATGTCTTACTGAGATAATGTCGGGTGCCAAGTCGGGAAGTGTTGACAGGCTTCAAAGATATGCCAGAACATCGATGATGAATTGTTCACCGCGCCCTTTCAACTATATGAAAAACATCCGTTCCACAGGATAACTCTTTCTCCTATGGACTTTAGGTTTTTTCATGCTCATTTGAGCCCTTATGAAGGATGGATGAGGCGTTATGTTGAGCAATGAGTACGTCAAAGATAACTTGACCGGACGCGCAGATTATTGATGCCAGCTTGAGTGTTGAAACGTCTCGAGAGGATGTTAAAGTGGTTTCGATCGACCGTTGAGGTGAGTCTGGAGAGAGTGTTGAAGAAGGATTACGAAGCGAACGTGGGTCTCGGAGAGAGCGTTGCGGCGGCTCTTGAATAGACCATTGAAGTAGCTTCTGCTGGAGAGGAGCGTTGGAGAGGCTTCCTCTTCAGTTCGATTACCCTTGCGAATCCATGACTCTTGACTGACCATCTTTCTCATGTTGAAGAAGTCCTTGACTGACGGTGAAGGAACTTCATGCTGAGCCTCAGTCCCCAAGCGTGGTTTACATGGTTTGTCCGTCATTGTGGTGGGATGACGCACAATCTTGCAGGGGCTAACCTTGGCCGTCCTGAGAGTCTTGAGAGAAATCACATTGGAAGATGCTCCTGTGTCGACGAGGGCCCTCCCGAACTCTGAACCCTTGATGTGTGCGGTAACATGTAGGCACGGTCGTGACCTTCCTCTGGTTGATAGCACAAAACGTCTCCGCCTTTGATTCTTGAGAGATGTGAAAGTTTGCATAAACTTTCCACTAGAGAAACCGCTTCGATCCACCGACCTCTCGGGTTCATAGTGAAACTATTGACTTGAGGAAGATCGTTGTGAGGATCGAGTCCCGTGTAGGAGCCTCCATGACAGACCCGGCCCAGACAGTGAAACTATTGACTCGAGGAAGATCGTTGTGAGGATCGGTCCCAGAGTGTAGGAGCCTCCATGACAGGGACCGCTCATGCTCGATGTCGCTTCTTTGATCGGGTCCATGTAGGTCGTGCCATTGAAGTACCTTCTAGGTGCGTTGAATTCATTCCTTGTTGGCTCCTGGGGCTGTTGCGGGTCATGTGTAAATCGATCGATTAATGTCTTAAGAAAAGTGAGTACCTCTTTCCGAGTTTTCGGTCATATCATTTGAGTCTTGACAAGAACTTCCTGCTTTTCCATCAAGTCACCCATAATGGGAGATGGTCCTCTCTCGCCCCTCGGTTCCTCGTCCCGATGGGAGTGGAAGTTGTTGCTCCGGTGACTACCGGAGGTGTTACACTTGATGAGATGCCGGGACTTGCGGCTGCTACGCTCACAGTGATGGGAGGTGTTGTAATATCACTTTCCGAGTGATCGAATTGATCGTTCCCATCCTCTGTACTCACGTGTTACTTGATTGATTTCTCCTTCCTCAGCGTTTCTTCACGGCTTCGACAAGGGTCTTGAGATGTAAATCTTCCACCAGGATCCGTAGCTGCGGGGCTCCATTTCTTTATCCAGGTAGGCGTTGAGTACTCCGGACAAGTCCTCTCCTCGTGGAGTTGCCTCGGTTCTTCATTGTTGAATGGACCATGTTATTCATCTTTCCCGAGTCACCTGCGGTTAAAACGCTCTTTTTGCCTCTCCACCGGTAAAGGTGTGACTCGACTAAGGATTGGCCATTTCTTACCTTTGCTTGAGTATATGCTGCCGATCCTTCTTGTAATTGTGATGTTATATCATTCTAAAAATGGAATGTTTCGCTCTGCATCAGTGATACCAGCTTGATTTGCCAAGACATCCTCCGCATTCTATCTACACTTCCCATGGTATCCCAACCTTTGTGGTTTCACGATGAGATGCATCGTGAGCCGAAACCGAAGAATTGAGAATTCAATTTTTTTGCAATAGATAGATCAACCTCCCTTTGTGGTCGCCAATTGTTGATGGGTGAAAACTACTCCTGCAGAATTTGGTAATTTGGGGTGTGGATGAGGAATGAATCTAAACCTTCAACAAATGCAACTGCCGGTGAGTGCTTGTAGATTCGAGATCAATCATGCAAGTCCTAGCTAAACCAAGAAATGGCCGTTCCGGACTTGTTTCGGTCACAAAGTGAAGGAGATGGGGTTGATCTTAGGGAGGGAAGCCGAAGAAGGTGTTGAGATTGTGAAGGTGTTGGCTTGCTTATGACTTGTACGTGAAAGATGGCTTGAGCTTACGGTTGATACAGCGTGCTCGAGTGTTTGAATACACTTGGTTTAATGTTGAACTTGTGTTGTTACGTACGTTTCTTTTCTTATTTTGTTGTTTTGGAAATAGGCGAGACCCTATTTATACAAGTCATTGAGCCTCATTCACGTTTCTCGTGGGAAGTGGAGGTAGTGGAATGATGGAGTAGTGGAGTTGTGTGTCGGTAACACACGACCGAGTCTTACCCACTTTCCTGTTCATCTCTAACAGTCCATGACTTCCTAACGTTCTTGTGATGGCGCGTTGCACTTTACCTGGTTAAACCAGACCAATACCCCCGTAAGTATCCCCAGTTTGTGACATGATTGATAAACGGAATGTGGTCGTGGATCCCACGGAAGATAGCATGTAATCTCGAATTGAATAACTGCGTTATTGAGTAAAGTTGATACTGTGGAGTATCGTGTGTATTTTATGTGAATCGCATTACGGTGTGGTAAAGTGATGGGTAATGACTCTTCACTAACCAAATAACTCGACCGGTTGTATAACCAAGCGGTGAAGTCGGACGGATGAGATGATGTTTGAGACACTCATCACAGCCGTTGATGAAATCGGGGTTTTAAAAGTGCGCAAGCATCACTCTTGACTTAGTCGAAACCAAGCATGGGAAGGATTTTGTAGAGGACCGACCATACATGCGTGTTGGCGGCATGATGGTGTACACGTCCATGTCTCACCGTCTCATGAAGATGCAATCTAGGCCACTCAATTTGGCCCGTCAAAGAGGAGTGGTTGAGATCGCGCGAGGAAATCCCTTGCCGCAAAGGAGTTGATAACCGCGTGTCATCCCAAGTTTGGGCGCGCGCCCCAAGACGACCCATCTTGGTCGGTCTTGGTCGATCATACCACCGTGTAGGTGGTAGGTTGGTGTTCACACCTATACACGATTATCCCATGAAACGTGATCTAAGCCATTCAAATCATCCAGGTGAAGTTGGCGGTCGAGATCGGGTTTAGGATTTGGGAGTGTAACCGCACGAGTTTGGGCGTGCGTTTTGGGTCAATAGAATGATGTGCCTTGGCCGACCGAAGAGGAGGTAGATGGGCCACGGTGGTCATCTTTGGTATGACTCGGCCTTGGTTAATCCAATCAGTGACCCTCCATTCGAGGAGAAGATGGACGTGCGTGATGACTTGAAACCCTAATTTTAGCTTTCAAAGCGCGCGACCATGCTCTTTTGGGCGGACGAATTTGTTGTAACCAACCATGGTTGGTTTTGGCCGATTGGTCAAGTGTGTGGCGGTCACATGGTGATTGTGTCGACATGCTCAAGCCCTTTGAGTCTGCATCTACACCCTCCATCTATACCTGCGAAGATGGATGGTTGAGACCGTTTTCACGGCATATGTAACATGCCGCAAACCCTAATTTAGGGTTTTCCGCCCATAATGCTTGGTATGGACGGTTTCTTGGCAAACAAAGGCCAATGGTCGACCATGCGGGAAGTCACGTGTGTATTCCATACCTGCTTGGGGGTGATGGAATTGATCTGTTGTCATCCAATCATGCTTGTGGAGTTGGATGATCGCGATCGAATCATATCCGGCAAGCTAAGGCCGTGGGTATTCCATACCATGCTTAGGGTGATGGAATTGATCGTGGTCACCCAATCATGCTTATGAAGTTGGATGACTGCGATCAGATCATATCTGGCAAGCTAAGGCCGTGGGTATTCCATACCATGCTTAGGGTGATGGAATTGATCCGTGGTCCAATCATGCTTATGGAGTTGGATGAGCGCAATCGATCATATCCAAGACTGATACGGTCAAGTCCAGGATGCTCAATCGGGCTAATATAACACACCGAGAGGGCTCAATCGGGCTAATATAACACACCGAGAGGGCTCGGGCTAATATAACACACCGAGCATCACCAGTGCGGGTATTTCGTACATGGTTTCATTATAGTGCTTGGAGGTTCGTGTTAATTTCATATATGAGTAACACTCGAGTCTCATGCCTGCGATAATGATTCATTATAGTGCTTGGAGGTTCATGTTACTCTATAAGAGTAACACTCCCAGTCGTCATGCCACACCGATAATGAGTACAGGAAATACAAGGCTGATATGAAATTCACAAGAAGGGATTGTTGCTACATGATCCATTCTTGGTGAATTAAGTGAGGGAATATCCAACACTTATAAATGGCTTTATCTTTTACAAGATGTCAGCGCATGATTTTTCCGGTTTTTTACAAACTCAACCTTGAACGAAAATCCACCATCAACAACTTGGTTATTTTTTTTATTTTTCTACCATTGAAGAATCAATTTCCTAATACTTGCAAAAATGACAATATAGACATGGATCTCACGACCATTTCCTATCTTGGGATTGGCGGTTGAAAACCAGCGTGGGCGAAAGGTGACCCTAGAGGAACAAAGTACGTGTTCGATGACAACCATTCTAGGGCGAATGAGCAGCAGCTGATTCGTTTGAGATAGATTTTGGACTTTGAATGCCCAAGACGTATGCTTTGATCCATACAAGGAAGACCGAAGCTGATGGACATATCGCGGGTGGTCCGGTTTGGAACTTTATTTTGGACCGTTGTGGCACCCCACAAGATATGTGATGTACAATGCCTCAAGGGTGATGTGACAACACGGTTTTGTACAAGGTATACCAAAGGACCAAATCCATGACAATTTCACTTTGGAGCCGGACACTTTGCCAAGTCGATAAAGATTCTATCACGGTGGTTTACAAGGGTACACCATATTGTAAATTCCATTGGGATAGAAGGGCGCATTACTTGATCAACCAAGGAAGGGCATCCAACCAAGGTTTTGAAAATGCTCCCAACTATATGGATTGGTACCGGAATGTTTCTCATCTTCGTGTATCCGTGATCTTAGAGCAAAGCCGGATTCGTACAGAGTATCCTCAAAGAGAAACTGCGGGTTTGGTAGATTGGTACGTATTGTTTTATTAATTTAGTTTAATATTATGGGTCAAAATAGAGTAATAACCGTTTGATGGTATGTTATGTTTTAAAACATATGAGCGGAGTTCAAGCGTTTGTCCAAATGGTGCGACTTGATTGCATAAAGTTCGAAGATCTGTGTCAATTGAGAAGATAAAAAAGCACCAAGAGTTGATTGATAACGTTGACAATGAGGAGTATGCATCTCAGTTTGGGGAAAAATTACAAAAGAAACCTACAACCAAGGTGAACAAAAGAACTCGGGCGTCATCGAGCACTCAAGTTGATGAAACCAATGATGATGTTGGTCCAAGTCGTAGAGGTAGTAAAGCTCGCAAAGTCAAAGCAAATAGGAAAAACTAAACTCTCGGTGTTTTGTTAACTTTATGGATAACTTTGTTTATGTCGGATTTAACTTTGTTTATGTCGGATTATAAGTTGGTACGTTATGTTTATGGTTTGTGAATGGTTCGTTTTATGAATTATGAATGGTTTTATTGCTATCTTTATGCATTTAACTATGACTCGCAAGCGAATCACATGAAGAGATATGAAACTGTTGAATTTTATACAAATAATCGAAAGGTTACTTTATAGCTCCCGATTCTGGGGATATTGCAATTTTATTGTCAGAATCGGGAGCTATTTATATTATTGTTTGTGGGTGAACATGGTTTCTGCTGATTTCGGTAATTTCGGGTGTGTGGGTGAGAAACGAATTTAAACCCTAGACAATGTATTGCAATGGTGTACTTTAGATTCGAGAGATCAATCTGTACAAGTCCGTCCTAAACCAAGAAATGGCCGTTCCAGACTTGCTTCGGTCACAAAGTGGAGGAGAATGGGTTGGTTTTGGGGAGGGAAGCAAGGAAAGTGATGAGACCAGAATAGTTGATTCCGGAAGAGTAGTTTTGTTACGACATGTATCAGAAAGTGGGAATCTAACGTATGAAAAGCTAGCAAACGTTTTCTGAGTGGTGTATGCTCCTCTGAACATGTTGTTCGGTGGAAATAGGTAAGACCTATTTATACAAGTCGAAGTGAAGCGTCTTTCTGGTCTCATTAAGGAATGGAAAAATGGGTGAATAAATGGGAGGAGGTGGTAACGTTAACGCATGGAATTGATGTTCCATAAAACCGTTAACGCATGGAATTGATGTCCCATAAAAAGAAGCGTTTCACCATTAACTCTGTATTTACTAACCGCCTCATCCTTATGACACTTCCTTATGACAGGCGTGAGTATCGCGCATACGCTTGACGTAAACCGCCAAACCAATACCCAAAGAGGATCCCCAGTTTGTGATATGTGTTGATATCTCGAATATTTTTTGTGGAAAACATGTAGCATGTTGTTGTTGCACGGCAAGTCGCACTGGGAGACTTGCTAGCTTGGTGACCTTCGGCGGTCGAGATTTTGCATCTCAAGAGGAAAGATAGCCGTTGATCGTTGCACGCTTTCATTTTGGTAGCGCGAGGGAAGGCCGGCATGGTGGCGTGGCTAGGTTGGCATGCCGATTGGCATGGCATGGTTTGGCGTGGCCAAACTTAGGTTTCTGAGGCCAAAGGTTACCATGCGTCGTCTGCAGTAACCTTGGATGTCTAGGATTTCCTCATGGGATTGAAGAGGGGGTTGATGATAAATCGCACGCGCCGTTTTTGGTAGCCAGCGTGGGAAGGCCAGCATGGTGGCGCGTCTAGGTTGGCATGCCGTTGGCATGGCATGGTTTGGCGTGGCCAAACTTAGGTTTTCGGGCCAAAGGTTACCATACATCGTCTAGTAACCTTGGATGGCTAGGATTTGCTCTTGGGATTGAAGGGGGACCGTTGATCGTCGCACGCCTTCGTTTTTGGTAGCCGCGTAAGGAAGGCCAGCATGGTGGCGCGGCTAGGTTGGCATGCCATTGGCATGACATGGTTTAGCGTGGCCAAACTTAGGTTTCGAACCAAAAGGTTACCATCGTCGTCAGTAACCTTGGATGGATATGATTATCTCCACAGGATTGAAGGGGGACCGTTTATCGTCGCACGCCTTCGTTTTTGGTAGCCGCGTAGGGAAGGGCATCATGGTGGCGCGGTTAGGTTTGTGCCAAGGCAAGGTGCGGTTTGGCTTGGCATGGTGGGCCAAGGGTTTGGCGTGTCGTTGGCACATGGCGCGGCTAGCATGGCTAGGCCAAGGCAAGGTGCGGTTTGGCTTGGAAAGTGGGGCCAAGGGTTTGGCGTGAATGGTTTGGCTTGGCATGGCGGGGCCAAGGGCTTGGCATGCCATGGGCGCATGGTGCGGCTAGCATGTCTAGGGCCAAGGCAAGGTGCGGTTTGGCTTGGCATGTGAGGCCAAGGGTTTGGTAGGTGTGGCTGGCATGGTTTGCCATTGGCACAGGGGTGCGGCTAGCATGGTTTGCATGCCTTGGCGCGGTAGGTGTGGCTAGCATGGTTTGCCATTGGCACATGGGTGCGGCTAGCATGGTTGGCATGTCTTGGCGCGGTAGGTGTGGTTAGGGCCAAGGCAAGGTGCGGTTTGGCTTGGCATGTGGGGCCAAGGGTTTGGCGTGAATGGTTTGGCTTGGCATGGCGGGGCCAAGGGCTTGGCATGCCATGGGCGCAAGGTACGGCTAGCATGGCTAGGGCGAGGCAGGTGCGGTTTGGCTTGGCATGTGGGGCCAAGGGTTTGGTAGGTGTGGTGGCATGGTTTGCCATTGGCACGAGGGGGTGCGGCTAGCATGGTTGGCATGCCTTAGCGGTAGGTGTGGCTGGCATGGTTTGACATTGGCACAGGGGTGCGGCTAGCATGATTGGCATGCCTTGGCGCTGTAGGTGTGGCTGGCATGATTTGTCATTGTCATAGGGGTGCGGCTAGCCTGGTTGGCATGCCTTGGCGCGGTAGGATGTGGCTGGCATGATGATCCATTGGCACACGAGTGCGGCTAGCATGGTTGGCATGCCTTGGCGCGGTAGGATGTGGCTGGAATGATGAGCCATTGGCACGTGCGGTGTGAGAATTAGGGTTTTGGCTTTTGAAACCCTAATTAGCATTTAAAGAAAAAGTTACCCCAGTAATTTTCTGAGACAAATTAAAGGGTACAATAAATGCGTTTAAGTCCTGTGACGTCACTGTCTGACTAGGGTTTTACGATTTTACCCCTAAGTTAAAAACCACCATCAATAATTATATACCTACCGAATCTGGGGATTTTGCAAAAAAATATCAGATTCGGAAGATTATGAATTTCGTTGCTACCGATTATGCTTTGTGAACAAATAATTTTTGTTCTGTAACCAAACCACACCATATTCGGGAACTAATGTAACTTATTAAACTTCCGATTATTATCATTGGTAGTGTTAGTTTATATTATAACTACAATTATTCTATGTGAAGAAAATTTTGTTTTTTGTATCCAAACAACACCATAATCGGGAACTAACATGTTTCCTTAGCCTCCGATTATGACACTCTAAAGTCCTTTGTGATCAGTAACCAAACAACACCATATTGATGACTTGAGGTGAACTTCTTAAACTTAGAATATAGTATTCGGTAGGTTTATTTTATATGTTTCCTTCGATTATAACAATGTGAAGAAAACTTTGTTTTCTGTATCCAAACAACATAACATTCGGAAATTAAATTAACTCATAAAGTGTCCGATTATGGTACCTTTCAAAATTTGAATCTGGGGCAACCCATAATCGAGAGGTTTTGTAACCTATTGGTCTTCCGATTATGACTACATCCAAGTTTTGGTGAATCTGGGGCCACTTATAATCGGTAGTGTTATAAGTTTGATAATCTACCGATTATGGCAGATTTCAAAATTTGGAAAAAAAGGATTTTAGAAAAACTCATTTTGGGGCAACCTATAATCGGTAGGTTGTGGAACCTATTTGGCTTACGATTATGGTATATTTAAAATTGCCTTACATGAAGGATTTTAGAAAAAGCTCATTTTGGGGCAACCCATAATCGGATGGTTTGGTAATATATTGAACTCCCGATTAACGCTCCATCCAAAACACGAACCAAGTGGTTATGGCTGGCTGTGTACACTCAAAACCTATGAAATATGGCAAAGGTTGGATCTGGGGATCGTTATAATCGGTGGGTTATATAATTATATACCCTACCGACTATGGTAGATTTCAAAATTCATTACGTGAAGGATTTTAGAAAAAACTCATTTTGGGGCAAATTATAGTCGGTAGTGTATGTAACCTATTAGGCTTCCGATTATGGTTACATCCACAGCTCAAGCCAAGTGGTTATGGTTGGCTCTGCACCCCTCAAAACCTATGGAATTTGGCCAATGTTGAATATGGGGCTCCTTATAATCGGTAGTCTTACAAGTTGGATAAGCTACCGATTATAAAAGGGATTATTAATGTGAAGTATCTACACAATAATCGGAGGTATAGTTTCAATTTAACCTACCGATTCACCTTTAACCTACCGATTATGGTGTAGGCTCCCGATTAAATAAGGGCATATTGGCCATTTCGAAAAATCGAAGATAAGGGGTAGCTTAAATTTACGTTTGGATGATCTTTTTTGTCTTTTAGTGTCGCCCCTAATTCTTTTGGGGTCGCCCCTAAAAATGGGAGGTTATTTATTACTAAAGTTTTGTCGAAAATTAACTTCAGTTCAAGGCTTGTCCAAATTCAAGTGCAAATGGCCGTTGTTGACTTGTTGAGATTTTACTTCTATATAATAACCATTCAACTTTTTTTCCATTCAATTCTTCACATTGCTATAGTATTAACCAACTGACTCTATGTATGTTTGCCTCACATGCCACGATGTATATGGTAAATTTGGCACGGTTTTAGCATAAACCAGTATCAAAACCGTAGTTTATGAAGAGCCATTCTTAACGGACCTCACTAGAAAACGCTCTCCCATTCCGTGGGCCTGCCGTTCGGAGATTGATAGGGTGGGAGTTTTGGGTCCCGCTGTTGTGAGTGAGCAGTTCTTTTTATTGTTTTCTTCACAGTTTATGAAGGTTTTTTGATTTCTAAAACTGTCCCATGTCAATTTACAAAAGTCTTCTGACCAGAAATTTGAAAAAACCATGTGAAAACCGCCTCTCACAAACCCACCCCTGCACGTCTCGGGGCTGGGCCCACCAGGACCCATAAATAATAATAAAATTAAACCTGTGAGAGGCGGTTTTACTGGTTTGGTTTTCTCGGTGTAGAGAAGGACCGGTCAATTTATAGTGGTAGTCGGTTCTACTTGGAATCAAACCAGCGCACTGATTTGGTATAAAACCGTGGGATTACCAAAATCGTTAGTCCTGTCGGTTCCAAGAAACCGGCGGGTTAGAATTTGATAGAAAACAGAAATAGACGAGACCACAGGTAGTTAGGTACATTCATACTACAAAAAAAGAGTTCAACAATTTTTTTAAGTGTTTAGACAAATTCCATACAAAAATGATTAAAAAAAAAAAACAATTAAATATTTACCCTAAGAAAAATGATTGTAATAGAAACTTAACTCAGTAAATAATATGTGAAATATTGTGCCAAAAAAAAGAAAAAAGAAATACTTTGTGATAAAGATCAACGAGGGAGGATCCCCTCACACTTATTTTCACACTATCACACACGTTGAGAGACATTTTTTTAATAAAAATAAAACGGTCATGTATTTGAAGCCAATATTTTGGGAATATGCTCGTCTTACAAAGCTCTGCATACCCACAAAAATGAGCTCATTCCGAAATACCAAACTTCACCATCTACCAATCTTAATTTTAACGGTTGAAAATTGATCGACTTTCAACGGTCAATTTTCAAAGTAGTCGATGAAGGAGTTATACATTTCGGAATGAGCTCATTTTTTCACTACAACAAAAACATAGATGGATCATTCCTAAAAAGTGTGATCTAAGTATTGGTTGTCAGTGATCTTTGCCAGTATAATCTAAAGGGTGATCTATAGATAACAACTCTCCAAAAATGAAAAGTGTGATCCTACCCTATGCAAAGAACATAAGGTTTTGAGAAGTTGAGATCTAAAAACAAGGTTTTTAAAAGACAAAGTTTTTGAAGTAGTGATCTTTCCGATGAGTTTTCTATCCAAATTTACCTTATACAAATAGTAACCCAAAGTGTGATCACATATCATTTCTGCACCTGTAAGTCATTTGTCTGAATCAAATTCATTCAAATGTCTGAACCAAATACATTCAATGTCTGACTGAACCAAATACATTTACTGTCATAACCAAATTCATTTCAAAACCACCTATAAAAATTACAAGTTTTTATTGTAAACTGCAAATGCATTTCTACTGTAAAAATTACACATTTCTATTGTAAACTGCAAATGAAATTTTAAGTTCAATCATCCAAAAGAACAGGAAAGGAAACTTCGTCCATGTGCTATCCACTCCAACTCATCTGAAATGTTCTTATTCAGACTCTTTAACTCATCCTCCTCCTGTTAAGAAAAAACAAATGCATTGGTTCAAAGACCTGGCAATAGAATTTGATCTAAAAAGAATATCACGACTCTTATTTCTCTACTACCAGTGAGCTAGTGCCTGTGATTCATATGCATTGGATGGAAAAAACAAATGCATTGGTTCCAGTTTTCCCGGCTAAGAGTCTGAGACAAATAATCAATTGGGTATCAACGAGTTTTCTCAGCTAAGAGCTGACAATCCATAATCTTAAACAAACATTATTAGTTACTACCATTGTAAACAAGACTTAAGATAGCCCACGCTATGGGATACCATTGTTGTGCTGCTGGTTGATGCTTTCTAGAGAGAGGGAGGAAAGCACACAGTAAACAAGACTTAAATAAGAATGTCTACCAATAATCCATGTAAAGCATTACAGACATATATATTAAAGTCAAAAATTTATATACCATGATTTCCAAAATGTCTCTTTGTCACCTACATCCTTTGTCCCCATTATTTGAAATACAACTTGACCAACAACCATCAATAATCCGTTAAGCTGAAATTTCAAAATGTTTTTATTACCCAAAGCACCACCATCAATAGTACAACTCCACTTTTATTGATGCTAAAGATTCCTCAAAAGGGAATCCCTGGATATCCTAAGTTGAATACTGATGCCATGGAAATATGATGTACCATGATACCATTTCCAGATATACCAATGTCAGCATGTCATTTTGCATGTCTAAGCACTTAAATGGAGTTTAAAAGGGAACACCGTCAAACAGAAACTTAACTTTCGACGAATTAATAGGTTAACAAGATCTGCAACTTGCCTTATTGTTTGCAACTGCACAACTTGTGAACCTTCGAGCAATAGCACCAGATCCTTAACATTACTACTGAAGCAAAAATTGTAGTACATAAGCCATACATCTAGGTTACTGATGAGTAGAAAATCAAAAAAAGTAAAATAAGGTGCGATAAAATTAGAGCAAAATAGATTTTTATGAGAAAATTTTAATGAAATTGATTGTATCTCACCCTTCATTCATGATGCCAAACTTTGTTAGTGGTGGTGCAGATTACAGTGTTAGGTAGCCCTGCACCTAATGGTGCTTGTCAAGCAAGATCCTGGCCTGAATTTGCACTAACCACACTACCAAAGAAGACCTATTACATAAGATATGGATCATGTTCACCCTTTTAAGAGCCCTGAAAAATTGATCACAAGATTATCTCAGATTGAAGAAGCCTCAAAATAACCATCATACAGTACAAAAGTAGAAGGAAAAACTTACATAGTAGTGACTGCAACCGTTTTCTAGGACCACCAACTGAAGCTACCCATAGCAGAGAAGTTAAACCTCTTCCACGCATATAAGCAGATCCTAAAACAAAAAACAGAAATTGAAGTCATCAGTTAAATTGGTTAACAAAAACATTCAATTCCTGTAGAGTTTTGGTGAACCAAGTTTCCACAAAGCCTGTAATAGAAATAATTTTCAGTCACATATAGCCACTTCAACTGGCTCAAGTTTTAAATCACTAAACCCTAAGTCATACCCATGAAACATAATCTATTATGAGCTTAGGAACATGAATCGAACTCAGTCTAATACACCTGACTCAATAATAGATATAAACCTTAATAGTAGAAGAAGCAAATAATAACCTTGCTCTCCTTCTCCAAACACCCATTCACCACCACCAGTTCAGTCCATACAACCCCAACCACTAGCAGCGAGCTAGTTCCCATCACACCAATGCTCTATCGAACTCATTGATTCCCTCTCCAAGCACCCTGTCACCACCATCATCAGTCCATACAACCTCCACCACTACTAGCGATAACCAAAAATTATCAATACAGCCCACTAAAACTAACAAATCAAACCAATTTCAGACTCATAAATACCATATAACTCTTTTTTTTTTTGAAAAGAATTACAAACCCAACATCCAAAATCAGAATCCTTAAGAATACCCAATTTAGTTTGACAAAAATTCTAGATGACTTCTAATTACTTCATTAGCACAAGAATAACATCAAATGACTTCCAATAATTTCATTAACATCAAATCGATTTGAAACAAGTAAAATCGAGGGAGAAGTTATACCTGATGGATGAAAATCTTCAAAACAAGTAAAATCAAACTTCACCAATCTTCAAAACCAAAGCTCACCCCAGCTTTAGATCGCATACATCTGCAGAATAACAATTTAGAAATCATAGATTCAAAAAACTAAAAAAGAAACCCTAAATTCAAATCTCAACTTCAATGTTGAATCAGACATCATATATAATCTAAACAAAAAGGGAACCGATTGAATCCTACACGAATTCAATTGGAATTGACGATTTCAACGAAAAATTGAGATCGGCACTTGAGTTCTCTGTGAATTGATTGAAGAAAACTCGAGAGAGACGGAGGGAGAGAAAATAGAGAGTATTCGAGTGAAAATGAAAATAGAGTTAGGACTGAGAATTCGAGGTTTGCTGTTGGACCCGGGCTTTTTTTTCCCCTGATGGAACCTGAAGGTCGCGTGTTCAAGCCACGCTCTACGCAATTTTTTTTATAAAATTTATCAACAGACACATTTTTTATCACAAAGTAATTTTGAAAGTGGCTAGATGCTAAGTTGTAGATCACACTTCTTAAAATGTATGAGATATATGGGAAGGTCATTATATCAAAGATCACAAACACTATAATATTAATGGTCTTTAATTTTTAGCCATAAAAAGACCACAAGTGTTCATACGTTGTGATATTTGGTGTGTGATCTATAGCACATTTTGTTGTAGTGTTTGTGGGTATAGATCTTTGTAAGACGAATATATATACAAAATATTAGCTTCAAATACATTATCGTTTAATTTTGATTAAGTAAATACCTCCAAACATGTGAGATAATGTGAAAATTACAGTGTGAAGGATCCTTTCTCCTCAAAGATCAATTGCTAACACAAATTTAGGCAAAGATAGTGACCCTAGTTAGCAATTCGGCGAATGATTCGCGAATTGTTCGGACATCTAATACTGGCAATTTGGTTTGATTCATTAAGTCAATCGTCAATCTCGAGTCCTTTGTTCTCACCGATTTTGACTCACTACGCCCATTTCCTTCATTTCTTCAAAGTTTTTAAAAAGCTTGTTAGCAGTGGGTATAACTTGTTGGCAGTGGGTATCGAACCTATGAATGATCTTTAGGATACCAAACCTGTATCCAACCACTAGGCTACTTGCCGGTTGGTGATAAAACTTAGTGTATTATCTATACAAGTTGAGTGCACGTGCGTTGCACGTCGAACGCTGGATTTCAAATACGCCTTCATTCTGGTGACCATTGTTTAGCGTCACATGCAAGCACATGCCAATTCCGGATTAGTTTCTAGCTTAAATTTTGTTTCTCTGCATAACGGAGCGCCCGTGTTATGTCCCTACTGCTTCAATATAAGGATTTGAAGAACAGAAGCACCTGCCTAACATTTTTTTGGGTGATCCATCTGAATAAGACTCGAGCTCGTTCCCTTTGGCTTATTAGTACTCACCACCAAACTGTAGAACAACTTCAACTTCTTGCTACTTTAAAATCCGATCACTTTCCCTAACACAACTAACACGTTGGAACTACATTTCCCAACTAACAAACACACAAAGAGTTATGGCTTTTATCTACAGCCTTGCGCTTTCATGTTAGCCTCAGTTTCAATCTATCACACCTGTCAAAAATCCATACAAATAACTTAGACAAAGATACTGAAAATGAGATTACATACACAGCAGAGAAACATATAAATAATTATTTGAGGGTGAAAACGGTTTCTGCTGATTTTGGTAATTTCGGGTGTGTGGGTGAGAAATAAATTTAAACCCTAAACAATGTACTGCAAGGGAGTACTTTGATTCGAGAGATCAATCTGTACAAATCCGGCCTAAACCAAGAAATGGCAGTTCCAGACTTGCTTCGGTCACAAAGTGAAGGAGAAGGGTTGGTTTTGGGGAGGAAGCGAAGAAAGTGTTGAGACGAGAATAATTGATTGGAAGACTAGTTGTTTACGACTTGTATCAGAAAGTGGGAAGCTCACGAGATGGAGAGCTAGCAAATGTTCCCGAGTGTTGTATGCTCTGACACGAACTTGTTGTTCGGTGGAAATAGGTAATGCCTATTTATACAAGTCGAAGTGAAACGTACTCTGGTCTCATTAAGAAATGGAAAACGGGTGAGTAAATGGGAGGAGGTGGTAACCGGTAACGCCTGGAATTGATGTTCTATAAAAGAAAGTGTTTCACCATTACTCCCTGTATTTACTAACCTCCTCATCCTTATGACACTTTCTTATAACGGGCGTAGTGTGCAGCCGTCGTTGTAAACCGCCAAACCAATACCCAATGAGCATCCCCCAGTTTGTGACATGCGTTGATGTCTCGAGTGTTTTCGTGGAAAACATGTAGCACGTTGTTGTTGTTCGGCGAGTTGAGCCTGGGAGACTTGCCGGCTCGGTGGTGACCTTCGACGGTCGAGATTTTGCATCTTAAGAGGAAAGATAGCCGTCGATTATTGCAACCCTTCGTTTGGTATCCAGTGGCATGAAAGCATGATCAGTATGGCTTTAATATGGCTTAGTTTAGGCGCGACCAAAAGTTAGGGTTTTGGATTTGTTCAGGCGCGACTAAACTAGGGCCAAAGGTTGCCATGCGTTGGCTGGTAACCTTGGTTGGCTAAGATCAGCACCTTAGATGAAAAAGTGGTCGTTGATTGTTGGAGGCCTTCGTTTTGGTAGCCACATAGGGAAGGCCAGTATGGTGTGGCGCGGCAAGGTGGTTGGCATGCCATTGGAACATGTGGTATGGTATGCCTTGGTAGCGGTTTGGCGTGGCCAAAACTAGGGTTTTCGTCCAAAGGTTACCATGCGTTGTTTGGCGACCTTGAACGGCTAGGATTTGCATCTAGGATGGAAGGGTAGCCTTTGATCGTCGCACGTCTTCGTTTTGGTAGCCGCAATAGGGAAGGCCAGCACGGCATGGCGCGGCAAGGCGATTGGCATGCCATTGGCACATGTGGCATGCCTTGGCGCGGTTTGATGTGGCCAAAACTAGGGTTTTCGTCCAAAGGTTACCATGCGTTGTTTGGCGACCTTAGACGGCTAGGATTTGCATCTAGGATGGAAGGGTGGTCGTTGATCGTCGCACGCCTTCGTTTTGGTAGCCGCATGGGGAAGGCCGGCATGGTATGGCGCGGCAAGGCGGTTGGCATGCCATTGGCACATGTGGCATGGCATGCCTTGGCAGCTGGTTTGGTGTGGCCAAAACTAGGGTTTTGGGCCAAATGTTACCATGCGTTGTTTGGCGACCTTGGACGGCTAGGATTTGCATCTAGGATGGAAGGGTGGTCGTTTATCATCGCACGCCTTCGTTTTGGTAGCCGCAATAGAGAAGGCCGGAATGGCATGGCGCGGCAAGACGGTTGGCATGACATTGGCACATGTGGCATGCCTTGGCGTGGCCAAAACTAGGGTTTTGGGCCAAAGGTTACCATCCGTTGTTTGGCGACCTTAGACGGCTAGGATTTGCATCTAGGATGGAAGGGTGGCCGTTGATCGTCGCACGCCTTCGTTTTGGTAGTCGCATGGGGAATGCCGGAATGTTGGGGCCAAGGCAAAATGGCGCGGATGGCTTGGCATAGTGTGGCCAAGGGTTTGGCACGGATGGCTTGGCATGGTGGGGCCAAGGCAAGGTGCGGCTGGCTTGGCATGGTAGGGCCAAGGGTTTGGCACGGACGGCTTGGCATGATGGGGCCAAGGATTTGGCACGAACGGCTTGGCATGGTGGGGCCAAGGGTTTTGCATGCCATTGGCGCATGGTGCGGCTAGTATGGTTGGGGCCAAGGCAAGGTGCGGTTGGCATGGTGGGGCCAATGGTTTGGCATGCCATTGGTGCATGGTGCGGCTAACATGGTTGGAATGCCATTGGCGCGGGGTGCAGCTAACATGGTTGGCATGCTGGCATGCCTTGGTGCATGGTGCGGCTAGCATGGTTGGCATGCTCAGGCGCGGAGATGTGGTCGGCATGGTTTGCCATTGCACGATGGTGCGGCTGGCATGGTTAGCATGCCTTGGCGCGGTAGCATGAGAATTAGGGTTTGGCATATATGATG
>JAJJWW010018945.1:0-48162 GCA_023531295.1 Papaver armeniacum
TTTTATTTTTTTGCTAGGAAAGGAAAATATATTGATTTAGATAAAGATTACAATTGGTTTAGGTTGAATGGAGGATAATTATCCAACCAAACACCTGATACATTGAATCTTCTACTATGTTTAGCTGCTTTATCAGCCCAACCATTGAAATTCCTACTAACATACTCAATAAAGCTAAAGTCTTTAAGAATGAAAATACAATCTCCTAAGATGGAATTGTTGGACCAGCTAATCTGGTCCACCATTTTATTGAGAAAAGTAATAACATTCTTTGCATCACTCCTGAAGCAAACTCTATCATAACCTCTAGCTTTAATCCACTTAACAGCTTCAAGTAAGGCTATGCATTTCGCTTCCTCTGGATTCAATGATTGGCCTGCAACAGTTTTGCATCCTTTGAATTCCCCTGTTTTGTTAAAGACAACAATTCCAACACCAGAATTATTAGTATCTTTATCATAAGAAGCATCACAATAAACTATATGACAGTCATGTGGAAGATCTTCATTTGAAGGAGCCAGGGGAGCCGGATTAACGGTAGAACGACTATTAGGACTAGAAGAAGTTAAGAATTCATTGGTATCACTAATCAATTTAATAGCCATTCTGACTGTGGAATGAGTATTAAGAGGTTGTTCTTGGAAAGTATGAAAACATTTGTCCCTCCAAATGCACCATGCAAAGTAGTTAAAACCGAACAACCAAGAGCATCATTGGACAAAAGATATTTGCTAATCCAGTCATATATATTAACTTTAGAAGCGAGAATCTTGAAGCACAACACTTCCAAAAGACAGAGAAGCCCAAACATATTTAGAATAAGAACAATGCAATATGAGATGCTCAACAGCTTTCAGGGAACATTGGTGTTACACCTACTACAAGTATTATCTTGATTAGGTTTGAAAACAAACACTCTATCCATAGTAGGCAGTATACCTTCAATGCATTTCCATAAAAACAATTGGACTTTAGGTAAAAGGGGAGCTTTCCAAAGGTTTTTATATATTGGGTTTGGTTGAGTATTATTATCAACATGAGAAAACTCACCACCCAAAAGCTTGTAAGCTGATTTAACTGTAAAAGTACCATTTTTAGTGAATGGCCAAATCAACCTATCTTTACCAGTCAATGGAATTCTAATGTTCATAATTTTCTGACTGTTTTGTTGAGTAAAAAAAGCTTACACTAGTTCTGAATTCCAGGCGTTCGAATCTTTGTCAATGAAACTGCTAACACACAAGTTAGGATTAGGATAAGAATTCCATAAAGGAGGAGACATGTTTGGCACCCAATTATCAAAAAAAGCATGAATCTTAACACCATTTCTAACTTGCCAAACAACATGATGCTTAATTATGCTAAGACCATGACAAATACTTTTCCAAACCCAAGAAGAGTCTATAATATTTGAATGATGCAAAGGATGACAGTTCTTAAAGTACTTGCATTTCAAAATTTTAAACCATAATTCATCTTCCGAGTGTATAAGCAACCAGGCAGTTTTAGCTAAAAGGGCAGCTAGCATTAGTAATCTTTAAATTCTTAAAGCCTAACCCACCTTCCATTTTATGAGTACGCACTTTTTCCCATTTTTTTTTTGGCAAAAACCACCATTAGAACCCTTTCCCCACCAGAAATAACGTTGGGATTGCTCCATCTTGTAAATGATGTCATCTGGGAGAAGAGAGGAATTCAGATGATAGATGGGAGAATAATTTAGAACATTATTAACCATAACTGACCTACCAGATTGGGTCAAGTTCTTACCTTTCCACTTAGCCACTCCATTTGCGAAATGATCTTCAAGAAATGAGAATGACTCATTCTTGGATCTTTTTAGAAAAAGTGGAATGCCTAAATGTTTGTCGTTTGGATCAACTTTCTTAACATTAAGTGCTCTGATGAGAGACACACAATGATATGGATGGACATTCTTGATAAAGAAGCATCCATATTTTTGAAAATTTATCACTTGGCCTGAGATGAGACTAAAATCCTTAATGAGAGACATCAAGTTGTTAGCCTCATCATGAGTAGCTTTAGTGAATAAGAGACAATCGTTAGCAAAGGGGAGATGAGAGATACTAGGAGCCTCTTTGCTGACTTTAAAACCATGAATGAGGTGACATTCTTCAGCATGCAGTAAATATCTAGAAAAAGACTCCACACATGGAATGAACAAATAAGGTGATAACGGATCACCCTGACGGAGACCTCTGCTAGGTTTGTATGTACAAGGAGACCCATTGAGAAGAACAGAGATACTAGTGGTACTAATACATTGATAAATAATGTCACACCAACAGTAAGAAAATCCAAAGCATTTAAGAACATCAATAAGAAAGGACCACTCTACACGGTCAAATGCCTTAGATATATCCAACTTTAGACCCATAATACCACATTTGTCTTTTTTCCTTTTCCTTTTCATAGAATGAACTAATTCTTGAGAAATAATCACATTATTCTGAATATTCCTATTCGGAACATAAGTAGATTGAAAGGGTGATATAATTTTGCATAAGAGAGGTTTCATTCTATTTATAATGATTTTATAACTAATATTGCACAATGAAATTGGCCTAAAGTCAACAGGTGTAATAGGATTGTTGACTTTAGGTATGAGACAGAAATGTATGGTTCATTTATTTTAGCAAATGCCTAGAGTGGAAAAAGCTTTGAACAGTTTGAAAAATATCATTTTCCACCAAATCCATGTTCTGTTTATAAAAGCCTCGTGGAAAACCACCAGGCCCTAGGGCAGACCATGAAGCCATTTGTTTGATTGTGTCTCTTACTTCTTGTAAAGTAATGGGGCTCAATAATTTAACATTTTTCTCATTAGATATACAAGGATCTATGCAATTCATAAAATTTCTATTACGAAAAGGATTGGACGTAGACCCAATTGAACTTAAGTGATTAACCAATAGGTCTTCAAGTTGATTCCTACCCTTAGACCATTGGCCATTGTTCATTTTGAGGGAACTGATATGGTTGAAATGCCTTCTTCTATTAACATAAGTATGATAGAAGTTGGTATTTCGATCATGCCCCTCTATGAACTCGACTCTAGACGTTTGAGCATAAAAGTCCTCTTGGATTTTTTTGCCAATGTTCCAAATGTATCTCAACTTGCTTAATAGACTCAAGATTCTGAATAGTATTTGCTTGGATATTCAGAACTTGAAGTTGAGTTCCAAAAGACCTGACCTTATGATCAATATTTCCAAAGTGTGAAACGTTCCAATTCTTCAAATCAGTTTTCACATTCCTAAGTCTGCTATTAAATTGGAAAGCATGAGACCCTCTTATAGGAATAGAAAATACATTTTTAATTACAGAATGTGAAGACGGATCATTGAACCAGCATTTATAATATCTATATGGTCTTTTACCTTGATTAGAAAGAGTGTTTGTCACCAAGATAATTGGTAAATAGTCTGAACCTATAAAGTCAATATGAAAAACTTTTGAGTTCGCATAATAACTCAGCCACAGACCATTTACTAGCGCCCTATCCAATCTAGCTCTTATATTGTCATTTCCAGATTGTCGATTAGACCAAGTAAAACGGGAACCCACAAATCCTAAGTCAGATAAATCATAATTATCAATAATCTGTTGAATGATAGGTAAATCATATGTGGTAGGACTTGTGAAAGTAGACCTCTCATGGGAGAACATGGTTATATTTAGATCACCAATTAAAACCCATGAGAGATTTGCTTGTTCACCTATTTTGCTAATATAATCCCATTGTTGTAACTTCTCGTCATGGTATAAAGAACCATAGAGAAACGTTACAAAGAATTCTGGTTTACTAGGGTCGTAAGAGATTATAGCATTTATCAATTTATCTGAATTATCTATAATTTCAAGGTTTAAACCACGATAAAGATATGCCACCAGAGAGACCAACAAAGGGAAATATCCAATTATTAGGATAGTTGAATCTTATAAAATATTGGTTCATTTTAGTGGAGTCATTTTTGGTTTCACATAAAAAAAATCACATCTGGATTTTGACTCTTTATAAGATTATTGATAGACACATTTTTGTTTCTGAATTGTCCTAATTGTCTCTATTGTTGGTCTCGATTTCTGTACTAATTTTGGTGTTTTTATGTGTGTGTAGGTGTTTTTGGAGAAATACACTTGTGTGGAAAAAGTTGCTCAAAAAGTGTTATTTGGACCCCTGGAGAAAAGTGATAAAGGCACCCTCAATTTGGATAAGGGCACCCCAGGCACCCCGGTGATAAAGGCGCCCATGTTTTGGATCGGGGCACTTCATCCCCTCCATTTGAAATTTGGTTTTGGCGGGAAAATGGTGTCACTACTTGCAAGATGTTGTTTTCGTCATTTGGAGGAGCTATAATGCGATTCAATCGCTAAAATTTCATAGGATGACTTGAATAAGCATAACAAGCATGATGTGGGTCGATTTGTCTTCCAAAATTGGCTAGATAACTCGCAAAGAAGAAAACAGACAAACACGACAACGGGTGAAGAGTTTCACGGGATTTCGTGTGGTTGCAGTGAATATTAATCCTTCTACAGCGTTTATGGAACGTGTTGTGGTCTGTCTGGAGTGTGTTAGCCTACATGCAACGTAAGAAGAAGATGAAGAAGGAAATAATCTCGAAAAATGGAAATATTTTATTCCCGAGTAATGAGAGAATTTGAGGAGTTATTGTCGAGATTTCTTGCCCCTGTCGAGTATAAAAGAAGCTATTGGATATCATAGAAGGGTTATGGAGAGTTAGAGAGAGTTTGGAGCAACCACAGAGCCAGAAAAATCGAGTTACACAATTCTGCTGCTGCTGCTGTGAAGGAAAGAACATTACACTTCTGAAGACAGTCGTTTATCAACAGTGACAACGACACTTAGCCGTGGGTCAACAAATACGAGGCAGACTTAAAAAGCAAAGAACGGTTTTAACCTTCTTTGTAACAGTGTTTGCAACACTTATAATCGTTGCAAACACCCGATTTTATCATTTTCTCCATTTCATCATTTGTACACCTCCTTTGAGCAATAAAAATGGATTTTGAGCGTGTTTCCAACATGATGAGCTAGAACCCATCACTGGGACGACGGGAGGAAGCCATTTTTGCACCCATGTGGTAATTCTATTTAATTCCTTTATGACTATTTGCACTATTATAATTGATTTATGATTTTTATTGATTATTTGTGAATTCTTTAGATGTCGCATGCTTAGTCTTAGGTACTTTAGATGCGCCATGCTTGTGAGTTACATATAATTATTTATAAAATCTACCTTGGCAAAGAATTAGAGTCGATGTTTGTTACTTTATGAGCCTTAATTGTCCGGAATTAATAGATGAACCGCATGAATGTAAGAATTGGTGGAATCCCGAGTCCCAGTAAGTCTCTCCATCTTGTGACATAAATTGTATATATTCTTTATATTTATTATTTTTCTTTATTAAATCCTAGAATCGATTTCATCAAGTCCGAGTGAACGACAACCTTACTACCAATTTCTACAACATTATTGAGTCAGATCAATTTTTGGCGCCGCCGACGCGGACTTGTGTATAGATTTGTTTTTAGGTTTTATTTTTATTTTTATTATTTTTGTTCCTTTTTACGCGTTTTGGTATTTTCTATTTGCTTTGATTTGGAGCGAAGCTTATGAGAAAGAAAAAGTTTTGAAAAGTAAAGCGAAGCCAAAGAAGGAAAGAAGAGAGAAAATCCAAAGGAGTAAAGAAGAAAATTTTGTATATAGTGTAATTAATTTTTTTTTTATTTTTAGAAACAGTAATTAGGTAATTATTTTTGTAATTTTTATTTTTATTTTTTTGGACTTCTTAATTTTGGACTTTATTTTTGGACTTTTGGACATTTTTTATAAAACCCTAAGGAAGGGTTATTTAAATATAAACCGCAGGGGAAGGACGATTTTATTACGATATCGTCTCGGCCCCTCGGGTTCGTACACGACATAGGAGTCGTGGCCCGAGTCGACTTCAACGGTTCATCCTCTGGCCCTGGAACGGAGGTAAGAATTCTAAACACCCGCGAATCTTCGTCAGCGGGTTTATCGGATGATTTTGTATGCATATATGTTGAGGTATTGAAAACGACCGCTTTAAATTCCTAGTAAAGGGCAAGGACTGCCATACAAGATAAGGGTTCGGATTTCATCACCGATTCTCTTATTGCCCGCCTTAGGAAAACGAAACCAAACACGAACCTAAGCCTAAAATTTTGACTAGAACGAGACCTATAGGGTAACGAGCTTAATAGGAAAGTCATTCGAAAAATATTGGTTACTCTTTTGAGCATACTTCAAGTTCATGATGGTTTTCGTGAGTTGAATGCGTGACTGCGCCGCCCGTAATGCGGTGAGGCCTTGGGTATCAAAGCTCCACGCAGACTTCCCTCGCCTCTATTGACTTACTTAAACTTCGGATTGATTCCAGAGGGGTTTGCTCAGATTGTAAACGAATTCCCTTTCGAAGGATTAGAAGTGGTCTAGAAAGCAATCTAAGTGGAGCCATCATGCTTTTTGTTTGCTAGAAATCGTGAGGTTTTCGTGGTCGAGTCGGCCTTGTTTGTGTTTGTGTAGAATTCCCCTTGCGGTTAAGATGTCAAACTGGTATATCCAATACAACGAATATCCAATCGAACAATATGGACATTACTCTTTTTATGACCATAGTGTGAATAGTGGTTTGGGAACGCCAATCTTTTGAAGGTTATGGGTCATACCATGGTGAGCCCAATTACTATCCACACGTGCATCAGTCTTACGAGCAAAACGATCCTCCAATTTCTTTAGAAGAGTCTCTCAAGAGTTTCGATGAGTCAACACAGAAGTTTCACTTATTTATGAAAGAGACTTATAATATTCCGCTTCGTAAGAGTTCGTAGAAGCAGTCAACTAAGATTTCTAGAAGAGTCCCTCAAGCAATTTACCGAGAGTACAAATAGGATTGGGGAAAAATTTGCTCAAGATAGTCTTAAATTCCAATATAGTGTTCCCAATACCACCCTTGAAAATAAGGACAGTTATTTACATAATCAAGATGACGAGGATAAAATTGGTAACACTACTTGTCTAGATGAGGTTCAACCATTTTCATATTATTATAATGATGATTATGATGAGGATAGTGTTGATGAAGAATTTGAAATCGTAGGCATATTGATCAGAATTTGTTACTCCAATTGAGCTTAATGATGATAATATTTCTAGTTCAAATCCAAATAATTTTAATAATTATTCACCTATTCAAAAGGATGAGGATTTGACTAGAGATACCCCCGTTTTAGACGATGTAGTATTTCCTTTTGATTACGAAGCCAATGATGGTTTAGAGGAACGAGTATATTTTGAGTCTAGCGATTTAGAAACAATAGACTTAGAAAAAGAAAATGAACTCGTAGAGATGAGTGAGGATGTACCTGATTTAGGAGAATCAATTGACCATTTTCAGGAATCAGATGACCTTGAAATTAGGGAAGTTGTGACTAGTCTTTCTAGAGACACTGAAAACTCTAAGTTTGTGGGTGATTATCATTCTCCATGTGCTTTAACTCTTAGAAAAGTCCCTAACTTGGGACTTGACATATGTGCCTCAACCATTTTAAAAGATTATCTTCATACACTTTTTCCTGAACCTAGTTGTGTCCATAAAGAAGTTCGGTTGTTAGAAACCCATCCTCTACGGTTGATGTGGTTAACCCGAGGCTATGATACCACGATTGACTTTGTTTTCCCACCAAAAACCTTCCTTCCAATTGTGGGAACGTATAAGTTTCAGATGTGTCAATTATTAAGTTTTGAGACTAAACCTAATTACTTTAGGATATTAGGTCGAGCACATTTGCTTAAGGAAGACCACCAATCTTATTGTGGTCATTTGTGTAAGTCAAAACCGATTGACTTAGAAGATCCTCAATTATTCAAAGTTATTATTATGTGCTTCTAAGTTTTTATTTGAGTTTTTCCAGACTCTAGAACCTGAACATTCGGATCTAACTCATAAGGAAACGCAACCCATGAAAATATGTTATCTAGACCCTTTTATAGAGCCTGAACCCGAACCACAACTAGATGTAGTTGTCTTAAACAAAACAATATATAAGGGTATGTTGGATATCTTCCTGGTCTGTGGCAGTTTCCTCTTCTTGTGGTTAGCACTTTTTGATCCAGATGACCCGCAGTTATTCCGACTGTTGCTATATGATTCTTCGAGGTGACTAATCCTTTCCAATGTCCTGGGTCAAGACTTTAAACTTAGCACTTCTTGGGAGGTAACCCATGCTCTTGCAACACGGTAATATTTTTCCTTAACTCTTTTCTTCAAGTGGTAAATTTCTCATTGTTCATGCTTTTAATTTCATCTTTAGAACATTGAGGACAATGTTAGATTTAAGTTTGGGGGTATGGGAGAAACTTTTTAGTTGCAATAATTAAACTCCAGAGCCTAAAAATTTATGTTTATTAAGGATGGCACTAACCAATCTAAGTGGATGGAAGCATTTTGGTTGTAGGAGTTGAGGAACCAATCTGATTAGATGGCAACATCTAAAGAGTCTATTCATAAAAGCACAGAGCTCGTGTGTTAGAAATAACATGATAGTTTCACCATATCTCGTTGAGTCCTTTTCACTTCTGTTTTTATTTTGTTTTGTTCTTTTAAACTATGTTTCTCTAAGTGATTAGGTGGGGCCCACGAATCAAGTTGTTACCAATGCTAAGGTGAATTAGAGTGACTGAGATACCAAAAAAAAAAAAAAAAAAAAAAAAAGTGAAAAAGAAAAAGAACAAGAAAAAATAGTATTATGAAAAAAAAATAAAAAATAAAAAATAAAAAATAAATAAATAAAAATAGAAATTGAGACCAGACCATCAGACCAACCGGAATAAATTCAATAAAATCGACCACTGGAACCCTTGTATATGCCAGTGTGTTGATATTAGTCATACTAGTATCTCAGTCCATTAGGATAGGTTCATTTTGGCGGAGTCCTTCAGACAGATATGGGAAACACCGTTCACTTAGTAAACATCAAAACCATCTATGTTTTTCTCTATATCCATCTTCTTGATCTATCCATGTGATTAGTTTTGACTCCCGGTATTGATGTCCATAGTGCGACTATCCGAGTAGAGCTCGTGACTTATATATGAATTTTAGTATGCTTGAGTGCAAACTCGTGTACAACAATTGGAATTTCGCATCGTGGTACTTCCTCCCGTAATCAATAAGTATGCCAACCAAGGAGATTCTTTAGTGCCTTCCAAAGTTCTCCGTAGATAGTTAGGGTCTGGAGTAAAGGTTTTGTGGGTACACCTCTGGTAAACCCTCCGGAGACAACACTCCGCCACTAGGGCCACCTAGGGGTTCAAATGATTTTTATTTCTAGAATAAATTTGCTCGAGGACTAGCAAATACTCCCTCCGTCCCTAATTAGATGAGCTATTTGGTTTTTAGTTTTGTCCACAAATAGATGAGCTATTTCACTAACCAAGGGGATATTTCTAAAACTACCCTTTTAATTGATTATTTTTTCTATAAGAAATATGTATAATTTGATAGTCATGTTTATATTCGTTGTGTAGGTGTTTTAAAATGCTTTTCAACAGTATAAAGTTTATAAAAAACCGTGGTATAGTTTAAGAGATAAATCGTTTCTAAATTTTACTAATTATTGCCCATAAGGGTATAATTGTAAAAAATACTTAAATATACTCCACTTTCCTCCTTGCCTTAAAATTTGTGCAAACTACAAGTAGCTCATCTAATTAGGGACGGAGGGAGTAATAAGTTTGGGGGTATTTGATAGACACATTTTTGTGTCTGAATTGTCCTAATTGTCTCTATTGTTGGTCTCGATTTCTGTACTAATTTTGGTGTTTTTATGTGTGTGTAGGTGTTTTTGGTGAAATACACTTGTGTGGAAAAAGTTGCTCAAAAAGTGTTATTTGGACCCCCTGGAGAAAAGTGATAAAGGCACCCTCAATTTGGATAAGGGCACCCCCTGTGCACCCCAAACTGATAAAGGCGCCCATGTTTTGGATCGGGAACTTCATCCCCTCCATTTGAAATTTGGTTTTGGCGGGAAAATGGTGTCACTACTGGCAGATGTTGTTTTCGTCATTTGGAGGGGCTATAATGCGATTCAATCGCTAAAATTTCATAGGATGACTTGAATAAGCATAACAAGCGTGATGTGGGTCGATTTGTCTTCCAAAATTGGCTAGATAACTCGCAAAGAAGAAAACAGGGCAGCACGACAACGAGTGAAGAGTTTCACGGGATTTCGTGTGGTTGCAGTGAATATTAATCCTTCTACAAAGCTCAAAGGCGTTTATGGAACGTGTTGTGGTCTGTCTGGGGAGTGTGTTAGCCTACATGCAACGTAAGAAGAAGATGAAGAAGGAAATAATCCTAGAAAAATGGAAATATTTTATTCCCGAGTAATGAGAGAATTTGAGGAGTTATTGTCGAGATTTCTTGCCTTCGTCGAGTATAAAAGAAGCTATTGGATATCATAGAAGGGTTATGGAGAGTTAGAGAGAGTTTGGAGCAACCACGAGCGAGAAAAATCGAGTTACACAGTCTTGCCGCTGCTGGCCTTTGTGAAGGAAAGAACATTACACTTCAAGACGGTCGTTTATCAACGGTGACAACGACACTTAGCCGTGGGTCGCAATACGGAGGCAGACTTAAAAGCAAGAACGGTTTTAACCTTTCTTGAAAATGTTGTTTGCAACACTTATAATCGTTGCAAACACCCGATTTTATCATTTTCTCCATTTCATCATTTGTACACCTCCTTTGAGCAATAAAAATGGATTTTGAGCGTGTTTCCAACATGATGAGCTAGAACCCATCAAGGGACGACGGAGGAAGTCGTTTTGCACCCATGTGGTAATTCTATTTAATTCCTTTATGACTATTTGCACTATTATAATTGATTTATGATTTTTATTGATTATTTGTGAATTCGTTAGATGTCGCATGCTTAGTCTTAGGTACTTTAGATGCGCCATGCTTGTGAGTTACATATAATTCTTTATAAAATCTACCTTGGCAAAGAATTAGAGTCGATGTTTGTTACTTTATGAGCCTTAATTGTCCGGAATTAATAGATGAACCGCATGAATGTAAGAATTGGTGGAATCCCGAGTCCCAGTAAGTTTCTCCATCTTGTGACATAAATTGTATATATTCTTTATATTTATTATTTTTCTTTATTAAATCCTAGAATCGATTTCATCAAGTCCGAGTGAACGACAACCTTACTACCAATTTCTACAACATTATTGAGTCACATCAATTATCTAATGCAGTTCTTGTAGTAGGGTTGCCGAAGCCCTGACAATTCCACGACAAAATTCTCATGGTGTGAATGATTAAAATCAAACAAGAACTGCAGATATGAAATTTGCGACAGAAACTAAAAATGCACAGGTAAAGGAACTGAGTAAAACACACTATGACCAAGCACAGGAAGGAGAACCAAGAAGAATAAACTAATTTATCCTTAGTTCCTATGTAAACAATAGTATCTATATAGAACTGAGTAAATAAAATTTCAATCCTAGTTAAAGCAAGAAAAGTGATCAATTAGTTGCGGCTCAACAGGGCAACAAAGTTGATTAGAATCAAACAATCCAGAGAGCCAATTCAAGTGAGCAGGACAACTAAAATGCAAGTCAAAAAATTGCCACTCAACAGAGCAACTATACTTATTGGAATCACTAAAATCACTCAAAACACAATCACACAAATAAGATAATCTTATCAGAATTTCAACAAGCAAAGCAGTAGGGATTATAATCACACAATAAGGGATTAACAACTTAAACCCAATTTTAATGATATAAACCGTCAGAAAATAGCAGTTGGGTGTGAGACCTACGTGATCATGATTGTAAGAACTAGGCAGATTTAGGGTTTGTAAAAAACAGGAGGTTATAAGAAAGAGAAACGAAGAAAAGAGGGATTAGGGTATGAAACTTTATTAGAATTAAAATCAAAGAATAGAAGTACCTGATTAGCAGCCCCCATGTTATTAATCAGTGCAATTTCTTCCTCAACTGCTGGATCCTCTTCAATTTCCTCCATTTCCACACCTTCCATTGGTATACGGTTTGGCTGCTAGAAGACTCGGACTGATTGCTTTTTATCTTGACATCTCAGAGGGTAAGATCAGGATGATTGGTACGAGGGTTTGAAGTTTTGCAAAGAATTGGGTTAGATTTCTTCTCGGAAATGTTGCTTTGAGAAGACTCAGAACTTCCATTACGAGACCTTTTTTTTTGTCTCTCCTCATCATTATCGATTTCATCTCTGGGAGGATCTACGAATAAGGATCCATTTTCTATATTGGAACCCATATTAGGGATAGGGGCACCAGGAATGTTACTAGAACCGGTTTCGCCTTCAGAGACAGCTATAACTTCGTACCCTTCTTCTTGTTCCAGACTCCATATTTCATACTCCTCCTGGGACATCGAATCCAGTTGTTGTTGGAGTGCAACTTTCTCACATGTATCGTCTGAGTGGTCTATAACCCAATATTGATCGCATATGTGGTATGGATGCTTTTCCCAGTGGTATTTAATCCAAGCTTCTCCTCCAGATGATGTTCTTAACCATGCACCTCTCTTGAGGGGTGATGTTAAATTCATTTTAATTCTTTCCTTCACCAATCTACCAAACCTAGGATGTGCATTAGGGGGATCTATTTCAATTTTTTCTCCCAAGTCTTGAATGATCTCATCTATCATAGATACATTTAGATGTTCCAGCTAAAGGTTTCTGAACCTGAAAGTCCAGTTTTGGTGTAAGAATTTGACATCTGCCAGTGGAACTCTAGAGTTGTAGATATCCACAGCTAGTAAGTAACCTTTCACTGTCCATGGAGCTTTCTTAACGATCTCTTCATGTTATTTGTCCGTACTGAACTTGAAAAAAAAGAGATTAGGACCCATAACTTTGGTTTCCTTGTTTTTGTATTTCTTCCCAATAGCATTGATCTCTTCTAATACTTCTCTGACTTCAAAAACTTCTGGGCTCAGGATCTTACCAAGTACACTGTTAAACCATTCATCATCAGCTTTGTCAATCACTTGAGCATATCCGAGGGTTCTTCTTTGGGGTTTAACAGCCCCAATACTGGTATGTTGCATTTGAGAGGTGATTTTGGAAACATGGGGTTGAGAGTTAGTCGCCATATTAGAGAATTGAAATTCGCAAAGAAAGATTTGGGTAGAGATGAGTAACTCTGTGAAATTAGGTTTTTGGTGATGGTAAAGGGTTGAGGAGAAGTTGTAATTTATAATAGGATTAACCTTATCATATATCCCTAACTTAACCTTTACAGAGATATTTTTTGCCCATAAATAGTTAAGGGATATAAGATATTGCAGATTCGTAGGAGGATTTTATTGTTGTATCACCAACGACTTGAAAGGTAATTTCTTGCTGCTAAAATTACGCCAAGAATTTCTGTAATAGCTGTATTCTTTTGACTGCACTTAAGATGGGAGAAAATTCAAATTTTGAATTTCTAAAAATAGATCTTGAATTTATGAAAATGGATCTTGAATCTGGTTGAATAACTTGAATGATGATGAAAAAGCTTGATCACGATTACACCTAATTTGATAAGAGACAACTCTGAGCAACCTTGTAGAAACCATCATGGAGGTGATGGAGGACGCAACTGTTTGAATTTTCACAACTTCCTGAGGGTACACCACTGCTAACATTGAAACTGAAACTAGTGTTGAGTAGGAAACCACTACTGGAACAAACACGACTGCTTAGCTTTGCAACTGATTAATAAACATGGTTTCTGCATCAAATAATTAGTAATCCATAATAGCACACAACGATTAAGAAATATTTAAAAGGATTAGAACTAAAGAAAAATAAAATTTAAACAAGAAATAACTATCAAACCCATAAAATCTACTAACATAAATTAATAACACAAAAGTTTGGAAATTAGCCATCTAAGAATTGATGTGTTCTCATAATTCTCAACCGATCCTTCCCAATCCTACCTGTAATTTGCCCCATTTCCATCGCCCATCGCCACTAACCTAACCAAATAATGCTGGTGGATATACTTCTATAAATCAACAACTGGTACCATACACCCAACTCCACAAAACTACCCTCAAGAATATGGGCATCTAACTCAAAACCAATTGGCGCCGTCCAATCTAATTTGTCCCGTTTGGATTGGGGATTTCTTTTGAAAGTCTTTCAAAAGCTACACCTGGGCAATAGTGTTTGGGACAAAGTCTTTGATTTAGAAGTCCAATTGAACTTGTTTAGGCCTAGTTTGGTATTGCCGCGGCTTTTGCAAAAGTACTTTTCTGTTGTGCGTTGCTGTGCTGTGCTGTTAGATAAAAGCAGTTAGACGTTTGGTAAAGTATTAATTAAAGTTAAAGCTGATTAAGAAAAGCAATCAAAGTGTGTTTGCTAAAATATCATATTCAACCATTGTTGTTGTAGCAAATGACAAAAACAGACATATATCTGAAAATAATTTTGTTTCAATTTTATTGGGTTTAAAAATAATTAAATCATTTACTAGTAACTATAATCATATATAATATTAAATTTACTTAACCACTTTTTAATATATATATATATATATATATATATAATTTTCAAACAAAAAATCAAAATAAAATTAAGTAATTATTTAATATTATTATCAACTATGTTATTGCACAACGAAGCCGACTCAGATGGTTAAGGATCAAGGACCATTGATGATGTGAGTAGTGTGAGTAGCTATTGCGCGATCGAGTCGTCATCAGCACATTTTTTGTGCCCAGCTTGTTGCTAGGCTTCCTACTACCGACATGTAATTGACTCATCATTAATTATATTTAAACAAATATTTTATTATATAATATTTGTTTTTATTTTTATTTTTGACAAACTAAATGAAATGGTATCATAAAATAGTTTGAAAATAAAATATAAAAATATTTAAAGAATAAAATATACAAAATAAAAATTGATTGTATATATATATTTTAAGGGTAATTTTTGTCATTTACAAAATAAAATAGGGACAAAAAGGATAAATCAAACATTAAATTTTGGTGGGACCAAAGCTTATGCTTTTGTACCCTTTAAAAGCTCCTCCTCCCCAGCTTTTAAAAATTGAGGAATTTGGGAAGTGCTTTGGGTAAAAATTATTAATAAAAATAAAAACGGTTTAGTTTCTTTCTCCATCTTTTTCATTCTCTTCCCCGGTTCCGTCTCTTCATTTTTATTTCCCATCGCCGATCACCATATGCTAGTTTACTAATAACCAGTAACAATAGACTATTTAAAGTAGACTTTTTATGAAATTCTGATGTTCAAGTACCCTATTTTTTTTAAAGATGAAAGAGAAGCAGTCGTACAGCCAAAAGAACAACACGAAAACTCAAGTAACAATGATCAAATATGCTCAAGAAAATAACGAGATTTCATCAAATCAACAACAATCAAGTACTCAATTTCATAAACAGATCAACTCTCATGAAGCTAGGCTCCCAATCAATGTTGATACTTGGAGTGAAATTACAGATGGAAACCCAAAAGATACTATTACTCATGCAAACATAACTCATACAAAACCGAACCCTACAAAAAAGAAACCCATCACCCACTTGAAATTCAGAAACCTTCATCCATGGAAAAGGAAAGGCAACAACATTCTTCTTCAAGACTTTCTACCTCTCATTTGTGCCTTTGACACTGAAGCCCCGCCCTCAACCTTCTTAACTTCTCCCCTCTTATTCCATTTCATCTTACAATCTTCTTTGTTTTCCTCCTCTGCTTCTATGATTGAAGTGTTGTTAGATTCTAAATCTATAACCTCCTGCCTCCTAACCTCTGAAGTAACAAAAGTTGGCCATTGCACAGGGAAAATCACTCCATCGGCGCGTGCAAGCATAACGATTTCTTCTGCAGGCTCCCATGTCTTAAAGATTGGAACAGTATATAGGGGTTTATGGTTATATGCATATCTTGGTTTATTGTCTCCTGCAATTTCTTTATTCCTGAAACTTCTTCTTTATGAAAATTTGTTCTTCTTAACCGGTATTTATGTTTTGAAAACTCTCTTAAACTTGATTATATAGACCCAATTAGGAAAAGGTATTTAATTCATTCTCTGAATTTGAACTCTAAGTCGGTCAAAATCTCTTTAGCGTCCATAATATTCATTCCTCCTAGTCTTTTCTGCAATGGAAAACAGGGTGTTTTAAATCAAATTACTAATGAGTCTGTTGATTTCCCAATATTTTCAGGCGGTGGAACCATCCCGGCGGCCTCCCTTGACCGTGCTTACACACAGTTCACTTTAGCTTTGGGCCTTGGGATATGGGTTTGCCTTTGTCACTATCCTACTGCTATGTCGTACATTCTCAGGCACATGGTCTCCAGCTCTCAAAGCATTCCACCAAAAAACCTCAGTCTTGGAGACAAAGTAACCTTCAAAATTGTCCTCACTCTCAAGCTGTCCAATTACTGGCATTACAAGCCAAGGGGCATTAACTACACACATCAGCCTTTGTCATACAAAAACAACATTCTCCCAACCTGTTCTCTCCCTTGTTTCTTTCCGCAGCAAGTCGCTCCACACCCATACTCTTCATGCAGAAGCAAACTAAAGAATCTTAGTACTTTTCTTATCAGTAGTCACGGGAACTATTTTGTCCTTTGGTTCTGCCACCTTAAAATATCTCACCCACCAAATTCAAATCCGCACCCTAGATGGAGTGTATACATTACTTCCTCTCTCCAGAAGCTAAGCATAAAAATCAAACATCATACTCAAATATATCACCTGTATGATTCAAGCTTCAAGCACCAAACTTCTTTCCTAATGGCATCTTCCTCTAAAGCTCACACTGTTGAAGACATAACATAAGCAATGAAATCTAGTCAAATTGTTCATGATCTATTACGACCTGTAGTGGTCCTTAGTAGAGATTCCTTAAAACCAAAACCAGTTCAAGATGATAAATGGAGTGCTGTTGGAAAGCTTCATACCAATATCCTAATCAATCACCAGGAAGCACAAAACTATGCAAGAAAGTACTGGAATCTTAAAAAAGATATGATTGTTACTCCATTTAACAAGAAGAAGAACTTTTTTCACTTCAAATTCCATAATGCTGCAGATATACTAGCTGTTAACTATCCAAAACCTTGGGTGATTCATGAAGCTATTCTATCCATCATTCAAATTCCCTTTGAAGGAGTTAACAAAATAAGAGATGAAGAGTTTGAAAGAGTTCTCATAAGCATCACTATGAAGAGAGTACCAAATGATTATATAACTTTCAGCGCTTCAGAAAGTATAATAACACCAGCAGGGAAGATGGTACTCTTCAGAGACCCATATGGAAGAGATTACTATGAAAAAAATGTTGAAGTCATGGCTGATATTGATGTTAATCATATTCTCCCTTTCGGGACAGATTGTGTTGTTGATGGAGTTAAAGTCTGGATCGAGTTCTCCTACTCTCTACAACCTTTCAAGATGTGCCAGTTCTATAGAACTCTAGACCATTCTAAGAATAGCTGCACTTCTAAAAGAAGAGAAACATTAGCTGCAAATCTTGCTTTGAAGACAGCTCACCTCATTAATCCAGCTTTTAACAATTATGACTTGGAAATCACTGAAAGCTCTTCTTCTGCAACAACTAAATCTCCATACAAAGTTGTTGCTTCAAGCCTCATTGCAAACCCATTTGCTTTGCTTGCTCTAGATCCACAACTGTCAGAGATAGAAAGAAGGTCAAACATAATACTGAAAGGAAATACTTCTCAAAGCCCTCATACACAAGGTGGAAATTCAGTGCACACTCCTTCAGAAGCTCCAGTGATTGATCCCAAGCTTCACAACCCAGAGCTTCAACAAGTAATAATTTATAAAAAGACTAAAATATTGCAAGAAAGCAGCTTGGAAAATTTCTCCTATAACCCTTTCCAAAACCGAGTCAACTCAGTCACTGTTATTGAAAAACAGGTTAACCTTGAGCCCAAATACCCACCAGGTTTTGTCCCAAATCCAAATTACCCTAAAGCTACATCGAGCAAACCCTCTGGTACTCCTCTTAAATACAGAAAATAGAAAAGAGAAGAAAAGCAAAGAAGTTCTCCTCAAACCCTAAGCAATCAATTTGGTTATCACAACTTACCAGTAGAAGTAGGAAAACGAAAGGATTAGCCTTTCCCTTACTCTAACCAGAAAAAACCCAAATCTGATCTAAAGAATTCTCAAAACCCTATGTTATGGTCTCTCTCAACCCCTAATAATCCTGAAATACAAAACCTAAGCTTTAGCTCTGGGTCTTCAGGAAACTTACCTAAGTTTATCAAGGGCAAAAAACCCATTAAGTCTCAAAAGGCGGTTAAAGGAACTAAGGTTGGAATCACTGGAAAGGAGCAAGGAATTAAGATGGCTGATGGTGGATGTTCTTCGCCTGCTGAAAATTTGGATGCAATCTCTAACCAGGTTTTTCTACCAATCATTTTCTCCTATTTACTTATTTACAATCAAGATGAATCTGTTTGCCTTTTACATTTAAATTTTGTTTGGTATGAAGGTATAACTTTGAATTTTTTAAGTTTTGGATATCCAACAGTGTCTTACTTCTGGCAGTTTGTTAGACTCATAGCATGGTACTGTCAAGGTTTAGGGAAACCCCATACTAGACAACACCTAAAAAAACTTGTTAACTCTCATGAACCTAATATTCTTTCTCTCTGAAACAAAACAAATGCATCATTTTGTTGAAAAAACTCTGCATGACTCCCTTTTATATAACATGGTTTGTCAAAATCCCGTTGGTCTATATGGGGGTCTAGTTGTTGCGTGGGATAACTCAACCAAACTCTCTGTTCTTTATAAAGATGATAATCAGATAAACTGTGTTGTTTGGGATGAAAGTACTAAAACTGAATGGGTGTTGACCTGTATGTATGGTAGCCCTTATAAAGATGCTAGAAAGGATGAATCTTGGAAGTTTGTTGTTCAAATGTGTGAGAACATGATTAAACCTTGGTTAGTCTTAGGTGACCTTAATGTCATTCTTAGTCAGGAAGAAAAAAGAGGTGGAAACCAAGCTAAGGGAGCTGATATTTAGAAAATTTAATACTCTTTTCAACCAAATTGGTCTTAAGTATGTAGGTTACATTGGCTTTCCTTACACTTGGTCCAACCAACAATGTGGTTCTGACCTGATTGAGGAAAGATTAGATAGAGGGATGGTGAATGGGTCCTGGTTAACTCTTTTCCCTAATGCTATTGTTAGACATCTAAATCACATTGGCTCTGACCACTCATCTATCTTGATGAGTACTGACATTACATGTCAAGAGGGTTTCAAACCCTTCAAATTTTTTGGTCTTTATCAGAATGAACAAAGATGTAGAGACATTATAAAAAGCTCTTGGGAAACTAGGATCTCTGGCTCTCGTGCCTTTGTTCTGGTGAATAGATTAGCCACTGTTAAGAAGGAAGTTAGTCTGTGGAATCGTAATGACTTTGGTAAAATTAAGAATAATCTTGTTGATCTCAATAATGAGCTTGACACTTTAATTTCTGACCATTCCATTAGATTAAATGATAAAAACATCATAGAAACTAAGAGTGCTATTCAAAAATTGAATGATTATGAGGAAGAGTTTTGGAAAATAAAAGGTAGAGAGAACTCTATAAATTTAGGGGACAGAAACACTCACTACTTTCATCAGAATGCTATCATTAGGCAAAGGAGAAATATAATTTTGGGGTTATATGATAGTAACAATAACGGGGTTGAAGGTAGGGATCAAATAGCTAACTGTCTAAATTTACATTTTGAAACCCTCCTCACTACTTCTGCTCCTGTTATTAACAATGACATTGTCAATCTGGTTCCTACTTCTATAAGTGAGTCTGATAATATTAAGCTAATGGTCTCTCCCTTTGAGGCAGAGATCCATGATGCTCTGTTTGGTATGCCTCCTAACTCTAGCCGGGGTCCAGATGGTTTCCCAACTTGCTTTTTCCAAAAAAACTGGTGCACTGTTAAAAAAGACATTATAGACACTGTTAGAGATTTTTTTCAAAGTGGGCATAAGCTCAAGCAACTAAATCAAACCTTTATTTCCCTAATTCCTAAAATCCTCCACCCTACTGGCCCTGGTGACTATAGACCTATAAGTCTATGCAACATAACTTATAAGATTATCTCTAAAGTCATGGCCAGCAGACTAAAACCTTTTCTAGATAGATTGATATCTCCATATCAATCTGCTTTTGTCAAGCAAAGACTTGTCTCAGAGAACATTCTTGTTGCTCATGAGATAATACATGCTATGAGAAAGAAAAGAAAATGTAAAACTGAGTTTATGGGTATGAAAATTGACATGTCTAAGGCTTTTGATAGAGTTGAATGGGATTTTCTCATTGCAATTATACGGAAAATGGGTTTTTATGATGGTTGGTGCAACCTCATTCTTCAATGCATTAGTACTAGTCACTCTGCTATTCTTATTAATGGTGTGCCTTGCAAGCCTTTCAAACCCTCTAGGGGCCTAAGACAAGGGGACCCTCTGTCCCCTTATCTGTTCATTCTTTGCATGGAATCCTTTTCTAGAATGCTCTCTGATGCTGAAAGTAAGGGCCTCATTTATGGTTTTAAGATAAATAAACATTGTCCTTCAATCAGTCATCTGCTTTTTGCTGATGACTGTTTGATTTTTTTCAAAAGCTAATACTTCTCAAAGTAAAAACCTCTTGAAACTTTTAGATGATTATGGTAGTACTTCTGGTCAGATGATAAACTTTTTCAAATATGGCATTTTTTTCACTCCTCACATATCTAATAGTCTTGGCAGAGATATCATAAACATTCTTCAAGTGAAAAAAATTAGGTTAATGACAAGTATCTAGGAGGCCCTCTCTTTACAAATAAGTCAAAAATTGCTTGTTTCGATATCTTAACTGTTAACATGGGAAGCCGTCTTAAAGGTTGGAAGAGTGAGTCTATGTCTCCTCCTGGTAGAGGTATCATGGCCAAAATTGTTCTGGAATCTTTGCCTGTCTATAGTATGTCTACTTTTATCCTCCCTAAAACTACTACTAAGAGAATTGAGAATACTATACGTGACTTTTGGTGGGGTAAACTAGGCCCTAAGAAAGGCATGTACATAAAAGGTTGGCGTGGTCTTGGTAAAAGTAAGGAAAAAGGTGGTAATGGCTTAAAAAAGGTAGATATTATGAATCTATCTCTCATTGCCAAGAATGGTTGGAGGCTTTTCCATCAACCTAATTCTATTTTTTCTAAAACCATGAAAGGGAGGTACTTCACTTTAACTAATACTTTTCATGCTACCTGTAATGAGGGATCCTCTTGGGCCTGGAAAGGTGTCTATAGAGGCCTTATGATTCTTAAAGATTTCACCATTTGGGAAATTGGTAAAGGTACCAATGTTCATATCTGGACTGACAGCTGGATTCCTGATGAAGAAGGCAAACCTATTAGACTGCTTGGACCTGAAGTTAACTCTAGATACAAAATGGTGAATAAGCTAATGACTGAAACTGGTTGGAATATGGAGATCCTAAATCAGTTTTTTGAATGGGATGTCATAGTTAGAATTCTTACTATCTCCCCTAATAGATCTAAGGATGATACCCTTAGATGGCTAGATAATAAACAAGGAAATTTCACTAGTAATCTCTATATATATAACCTCCTAGATAAAAAAGACTCTCAACCAACTGACGTGCTTGCTAAGAAAATCTGGAAGCTTGGTGTCGTTCCCAGAATTCAGTTTTTTATATGGAAAATGAAGAATAACATGCTGCCATTTAGGTATATGAGTTACATAGACCCTATCTGCACTCTTTGTAATAATAGCATTGAAACAGGTGAACATTCTCTGATGTTTTGCAACTTTTCTAAAGCTGTCTGGTCTCATTGCTCCCTAAGCTTAGAAACTGCTAGAAATGGTTTTAATAATCTGGAGGATTGGTGTTATAACTGGTTCTCTTCCAACCATCCTGATACTCACTGGGGGCCCTGGGCTTGTGTTTGTGCTACCATCTGTTGGTTCATAAAGGGAGATGTGATAATGTTTTTGAAAGAGCTAAACCCTGTCCTAAAAACAATGCTACCCAAATTATTAATCATCCCAACTCTGAAATGGTGATGAAGCAAAACTCTATGGTTAGACAAAATGAAAGATTGATGGAACCTCCAGACCAACAACTCAATCAACATATCTCCTTTGCTTACATGACTACTAAGAACTCTGTAACAGGACTAACAGGCATTGGTGTTTCCATATTAGGTACCTCTGGAGATATTCTTGGCATAAGAACCAGGTGTACCAGAGTCCATGACAGGGAGGAAAGGGAGTGCATAGCTGTGAAGGAAGCTGTAGATTGGGCCACCCTTCTCAACCGTAAGCTTCAATCTCATGGGATGCAACAAGAATATAACAACAACTCTACAAGGTGGAACTAGAACTACCAGCTGGAGGACAAATGAAAGAATAGACCAAATCATTTTGAGTCTCAAATCTTTTGACAAAGTCTTTTGTAAAACTATCAAAATTAGTAACTTTCCTGATCTTAAAAATTTAGCTTCTATAGGCTGCAACACTCAAAGTCCTCAACTGTGGGAGGCATCTTTATTTCCAACTCTTTGTCAATAAGTTTTTCTTTATCTAAAAAAAAAAAAAGTAGACTTTTTATTATTTAAAAGCAAAAAAAAAATATTCTTTTACCAGTTTCATTATCTTCCATTTTTTCCATATGAATACTTTGAAACTGATGTTGAAGATTAATTGTTCGAACACCATTTGCGCCTTCTTATTCCCGTTCAGATTAGATAATTTTATTCTTCAACATCCTCATTTTCTTAATAATTTAAGAGTTTGGTGGGATAATTTAACTTTTACTAGAACTCCAAGTTTTATTTTTGCAAAAAAGCTGCAAGGTCTAATTTTTTTTATAAAGACTATTTAAAGTAAACTGATGTTGAAGATTAACCGGTAATGAAAAAGAGCACAAATTTGAGAAACTATATGAATACTTTGAAACTGATGTTTTAAGAATAAGTAGTTTCTATTATGAGTTCGAACAAGGGATAAGAAGGCGCCTACTGTATACATGTAAAAATTATTTTCATTATTGGAATATTAACTTTCCCGTAATAAAGTAGAGTCTACTTGTGGAAATCTTCCGTCATGAACAGGGGAAGACCCCCTAATCTGATATGTTTGTCTGCCAAATTGGTTTGATCGTTTTCAACTATTACCACCACTACCACACCATGAAATAAAGCATGAAATAAAGAAAATAATGGATGAGGCACCTCATGATTTCGCCAAAAACATATCTTAACTTTAATAATTAAAGAGACTCCACTTGAGTCCTTGACTTGACTAAAAGCCAAGATACAAAGTGTTTGTCGGTTGCAAACACTGCTGGCAGCGTCGACGGAGGCTAAGGGATGCTGTAGCCCACCCCAAAACCTCGATGGAAACTAAACAAACAGAATTGAGAATTTGGTGTATGTGTTTCTTTTTGGTTGTTTAGTATGGGAATTGCAGGACTTTAATAGAGCTGTTGTATAAATGGGTCTTGAAATGGTAAAATCGCTTGTATTGTTGCATTAGAAACTACAAAAGAGCTCTTACGCTTTAATGCTGCAATTTTTCGCAGTGAATGCTTACCAAGTATGGTCTGCGATACGAAGCAGCATCCTTACACTTTTTTATCTTAGATCATCAGCCACCTGTTTACATAATTTAACAAATAAATGCTCTTTCTTTGTAAATTATAACTGTTGATTTATAAATGGCACACGCACAGGCAAAAGGGAACAGCCTAACATTGCACATCAGATTAAGATGAGTCTTTATGGGTAGGTACGTCAATAGGGATTGGGTTAACAATCAAAGACAAAACATGCTCTACGCTCTTTGAATGTTCTGCTCCAAGTCCATCTCCATATTGGTACATAAACAAAGATGTTCTTGCAAAATTTAGTACCAAGTTGACGAATGAACGATCAAATGGAGATGAATCAAACAGGAATCGGTTCATCTCTTTCCACGTTTCCATGATTAAGCCTTTTATGTGTTCACGAGCATCGTTTTCGGAGACATTTGTTTCTTGCATATAACAGTATATGGAGGATGCAAATTCACCTCTTTTTAGCTCCGCCTGTGTACATGATTAAGCAAAAACAACTCCAATCAGATACTTATAAGTTATGGAATGATAACATCAATAGTTGGTTTTATGTTTTTTAAGTCTTAGATCTTTTTACCGATGAGGTTGCAAGATCATTTGAAAGTCGGCACACCAAACATGAAGAGTAGAGAAGAGGATGATTGTTTTCGAAGGCATGTAACACACCATCGTTAATATTTTGATTAGTAGCAAAAAAGGTAATCATCAGGAACACATATCCGACCGATGAAACCGAACCATTGTGCTGATATTCCACAAAAGTTGGCATGTATCCCTTATGGCACCATTTCGCTTCCGTTGACATTGCCTTTACCGTATTGGCCAACTAAAAAGATTGGACAAAGGTAATTATTTCCATATTCTGTAAAAGGGTTAGGCATTACAATAAATGGCAAACAAAAAAATCAATATCTCATTTACCGATATTGTTAAGTGCGGTAAAATGTCAAATTGTTGCTCAACAAGTATCTCGAAAGCCATTTCATTGACGGTGTTATAGAGGGCTAAGAAACATATCTTCATGTAATATGGCAGTTTTTCCACGGCTTTGCAATCCCACCTTCAAATAAAAATATGTAATTTTAGCATTATAAGAGTTTCAACTGAGCTAGTTGAAAATTGTGTAATACGGCTATACCTTTCAATAGCATCGGTAAATAATTCAAGTTCTTCTAATGATCCATAAGAATCATAGATGTCATCGATTACTAGAGCAAAGCTTATGATTTTGGTGAGCCATTCTCTGCATCGTTTATATTGTGGCTCCCAACAAAACCCAATACTTGATAAGAAGCACTCAACTATTCGGTCTCTAGCGAAATTCAATTTCTCTGCGAATCCCAGGTTGTTCCACCACCTGAACAAGAATGACATAAGAGCACAAGTAGAATATTCAGACACCGCAATCAGTGGATAACTTGCATCAAATTAATAAGTAATAGACACGCACTTTGATATATGCTTGAGTTCCATCTTGTGTTGAGCCTGAACCCTGTTGAAATTCAATTTAGCCAATTCAAGAAGATGAGGATTCATATCACTTTGAGATTCATATGCCTCGATGAAAGTCCTAGCTTCTGATCTTTGAACTCTCCAATGAAATGGCGTCTCCAAGGAGCGACTAACTTGTTTTGTTAGGTTAACGTTAACATTGTTGTTGTTGTTTTCATTATCTAATAGATGTCTTCTTGTGAGGAGTACGGCTTCAGTTAAGATGCTTTCTCCTTCCAATACCAGATGTGCTGCTTCAAATAAACTCAACATTCCTTTAATATCGTCCTTAATTGATTCCTTAAACCCACCTTCCGCGTCTTTAAATTTAACAAAAACATCTGCCATTTGCATGATAAACTTTCATGTCATTAGCTAAAAGAAACGGAAAAACAAACCTTAACAACAATAGAGTAAAGTGCCAGGGGGGAAATGCCTCCACCTCGTGGAGTTAGCTGGCTTTATAGTTGATATGTCATGTTTACTTAGTACCTTGAGGTTCATGAAAACCATACTGCCTAAGAAGCTTAAGCCTAAGAGAAGTTGCATATAAGTTATCTTTCGAATTCTCGGAATTGTCATGGTACATGTTCTTTAGGATTTTGTGGATGTCTTCCTCAAAAAGGTTACTCATTCCGAGACTTTGAATGACATCGATTAGCTCAAGCTTTGCCAATGGTTTTACGTCCTCCTTAAGCATAACCTTCACTTTTTTTTCTTTCTCCACCAATAGTTCCGTATCTGTTTTGCACTGCATGTACATACCCACAAAAACACTGAAGTAATTAGCATATATTATCATAAAAGATGTTCATAGATGTAACGAACTACTCAAGTTGAAAATGAACTCAATGATCACCGAGTAGTTAGTCTTTGGTGATTCAAGAAAATGCTTATAATCCCAAATTGTAGGCTGGTACTGAAAGTGTGCGGAAGCTTTTGATTGTACATGGCGTTTAGTACCAACGGGCAATAGAATTGAGGAGTGGGTGGAGGTAGAAGGAGGAGGCGAAGAAGAAGAAGTAGTGGTTATGAATGGAAAGTGAATAGTATGAGACATTATTACTGTGATCTTAATATCACTTGGTGCCAATGTTCAATGCAAATTATCTCCTATTAATAAGGTCGATAAGGGTACTTGTTAATCGAGGTATTTTACATTTTACATGTGCACTAAACTTGAGCACGTTTTTATTTTATCTTACAAACCCTTATGAGTTCAATTTGCTGAGATACGTAGTCAGAATTTTGGTTCCAGAGTTTGTTGATCTCTTCTATAATACGCCTTACTTTCCTTTCTAAAATATAACACATATATCTTCCAAAATAATATTTTTCTCTCTGCCCAATTGGTCTATTCACTTTCTAGTCCGCCATTGGATGGCATTTGATCTGCACTTTTGAAAACAAATTTTAATAAAGAAACCATTAATCATGTAAATGTTCCGAAAACCAATTGATTTTGGACATTGTGTTAGGAGAAAAAGGCAAATACGGAGTTCAGGCTGCCGGGTACAAATTTTAGGCCACGACAAGTGTTTTGGAAGAACCTGCATGTGTTAGCCGCCTCCTATCACTTATTTTTCTCATGCTTGGTTGTTCAAGAACATTTAGATTGATCTTTGAATGCGTGGACGTAATTGATAATTCCCAAAATAATTGTGAATGTACCTGTCGCTTAAGAGAATCTAAAAAAGCAGATAAAAATAAGAAGCAAGATGAATGGACGAAAATGCTAGCAATTCCTGTCACTCCTTTTTCAGTTTCCGTACAAGAATATGGTCTTGTCACTTACATATTTCATTTTTGGCCATATACGTAGGATGGAATTAGCATTTAGTGTTCTACAAGAGATTCCTATAGCGAAAATGCTTATAACTACTAGTATAAAATTTCCCCTCAGTAAGTGCCTTTTCAAGATTTAAACTCCAGAGATGTGTTTGGGTTAAGCCTTTTCACCATTAGACATGGTGAGTCAATCTTAAAGACTAATACTGTATTCCATGTTTTCGGTTTCTTGTGCTGTTGGTTTCTTAGGATAATCTTAAAGATGTGTATTGCATGCATTTTTAGTATATTGATACATACTAATTAGCACTGTTGACGATGTCCACTGTTAGTGGAATTCATGATATGGTATTCTTTCTCTGTGCTTATATCATGTGTTAAATATTACGCATGCACCAATAATCTTCCTGGATGAATGATTTAGAGTGTACTTGATTCTCGTTCATGCCTCCTATAATTGGTGACTGGTGGTTAAATTGTATGTTCCTTATTAAAATGAATCACATGATTTAGTCTGGTCGCATGAAATATTTTGAATTGCTCATGTAAAGACTTCCTCTCCCTTGCGAAAATTGAGATGGAACAAACGATCTCAGTAATGCTTTGTACTTTTGGTTTTTTAATCGGCAATTTTTTTTAATCAATACGTTTGTTCGTTGTTCCATTTTGTTGTCCAACCGTTTCATCTGTTTTTTAAGAAAATTCCGTTCTGTGTTGTCTAACAGTTGCTATCTGTTTTGAGATTAAATAAGGAAATACGTGTTTCCGAAAGACACATCCCAATATTCCAGGATATGCCTGTTCGTAGAGCAATTTAAAATTGAAACTGCTTTGACGTCTTAGAATTAATAGCAAATGTAATATTACAGATTACATCAATTTTGAGAATCAATCTTGAATTTTTCAGATCAAAGGGTGAGAAATCGACTGCAGGCATACAATCGATCGCTGGTAAAGAACCGAGGATGGAATTAGAGGGTCGGTCCAATTAATTCTTGGATCAACCTGTGAAGGAGGACTGAAAACCCATGAGCCTTCGTTTGGAATATAAATCCAAGTTGACAATCGGAAATATCATTATTACAATGAGTCTCGGAAGACCATTTCATAGCCAGTGGTGCGCAATGGATCATGTCAGTACGCACACATGATACTAAGAAAGTGTGGTTGTTCATCAGATTCCCCAGAATGGGCATTTGTTGTTCATAGGGATAGTAGTGGTTTCTTTTCTCTTTCTATATTCCTTCCTTGAGTTTCTGTTTCTCGTTTTGGTTAGATCGGAACAATCTATTGTGAGAGTTTCGCTAAGATTCCACGATAGTTTTGAATGACCATGAAGAGCGGGTATAAAGGTCTTCGTTTGTGATTACTGGAGAAGAATTACTTTACTTATTTCCGATAAGGGTAGTATGGTCATTTTCTCAGTCTCCATAATATTTATTGCACTTTTTTCCAATAAGCGTAATGTGGTCATTTTCACAGTCTGTAAGAATTACTTTGCTTATTTCCGATAAGGGTAGTATCGTTATTTTCACATTCTCCATAATATTTATTGCACTTTTTTCCACTAAGGGTAATATGGTCATTTTCACAATCTGCAATATTACTTTACTTATTTCCGATAAGGGTAGTATCGTTATTTTCACATTCTCCATAATATTTATTGCACTTTTTTCCAATAAGGGTAATATGGTCATTTTCACAATCTGCAATGTTTACTTTACTTATTTCTGATAAGGGAAGTATGGTCATTTTCACAGTCTCCATAATATTTATTGCATTTTTCCAATAAGGGTAATATGGTCATTTTCATAGTCTCTAAGAATTACTTTACTTATTTTCGATAAGGGTAGTATGGTCATTTTCACAGTCTCCGTAATATTTATTGCACTTTTTTCCAATAAGGGTAATATGGTCATTTTCACAGTCTGTAAGGATTACTTTACTTATTTCCGACAAGGGTAGTATCGTCATTTTCACATTCTCCATAATATTTATTGCACTTTTTTCCTGTAAGGGTAATATGGTCATTTTCAAAGTGTGCAATATTTACTTTACTTATTTCTGATAAGGGTAGCATGGTCATTTTCACAGTCTCTATAATATTTATTCCACTTTTTTCCAATAAGGGTAATATGTTCAATTCTGATATATTTCGTCGCCAGTTCATCCGAAAGAGAAACTCAGCTCGACCTCTACTAATATTTGAAACTGTGATGTTCAATTCTGATATATTTCGTCCTCAGTTCATCCGAAAACGAGAAACTCAGGTCTAACTGTAGTAATATTTGAACCTGTGATGTTCAATACTGATATATTTCGTCTCCAGTTAATCCGAAAGAAAAACTCAGGTCAAACTCTAGTAATCTTTGAACCTGTGATGTTCAATTCTGGTATATTTCTTCTCCAGTTCATCCGAAAGAGAAACTCAGGTCTAACTCTAGTAATCTTTAAACCTATGATGTTCAATTCTGATATATTTCCTCTCCAGTTCATCCGAAAGAGAAACTCCGGTCTAACTCTAGTAATCTTTGAACCTGTGATGTTCAATTTCGATATATTTCGGGCCGCGATTCCATCCGAAAGAGAAACTCGTGTCTAACTCTAGTAATCTTTGAACCCGTGATGTTTAATTCGATATATTTCGTCTCCGAGTTCATCCAGAAAGAGAAACTCAGCTCTACCTCTAGTAATATTTGAACCGTGATGTTCAATTTCGATATATTTTCGTCCTCAGTTCATCCAAAACGAGAAACTCGTGTCTAATCAGAGTAATATTTGAACTGTGATGTTCAATTCTCGATATATTTCGTCTCCAGTTCATCAGAAAGAGAAACTCGGTGTCAAACTCTAGCCTAGTTAGTAATTCTCCGAATCATTTCGAATGATTCGCGAACGTATCCGAACCGATCGAATCCGAATGATACTTAGGAACTATTTGAACTCCAACCTAGTTCCCTGATTATATGGACCTCACGAATGATTCGCGAACGTATCCGAACCGACACCGTATCCGAATGATATTTCCGAACTAGAACTCCCATAGCTAACTCTCTCACGCAGTTCTCGTTGATTGGTTTTTGTTTGATTTTGTATATACTTTATATTTAAATACAATTATTCAATTAAATTTTTCTATTGGTAGTTGTTTAACCATTGTTTTATGTGTTGATTTTTGTTTAAAAGTCTATAAGTTTTATAATACATTTATGAGATTAATTTGTTTACTTCTTGTTAAATTCCTGGTTCCGTCGCTGCCTGTGATGCTCTATTATGATATATTTCGTCTCCAGTTTATCCGAACGAAAAACTGAGGTCTAACTCTAGTAATTTTTGAACCTGTGATGTTCAATTCTGATATATTTCGTCTTCAGTTTATCCGAAAGAGAAAATCAGGTCTAACTCTATTAAAACCATTAGGGCAATTCCTATGGAATGAACAAACCTAGAGTTTGTTCATTTTGATCCCACTATGGGATGAACAAACCAAGAAAATGGATGTTCAAATGAACAGATCAGTTCATTTGAACATCGAGTCACTCCACCAGACGCGCGTCTGCTCAAATGACGCGCGCCATTACCAGTAACTATGGCGACAACCAAGATGACGCCAGAGTTTTCACTTCAAACGCGCGATTAGGAAAAGTCGCATGCGCCCCTTCTTCAAACGCCCATCAGTTCTTGCATTATTTTTATACAAATCCAACATATACAAAACAATATAATAATTGGTAGTGGGGCACACTAATCATGACATTATAAAAGAAAGAATAAAAAACTTAAAAAGATGGGACACCAATCATTAAACATAGAGTTTTATATTAAATTTAGTATTTTAATAAATTAAAAAACATATTTATTTGTACTTTCAACGAAACTAGATCAGTGGGCGTCTAGTAAGTGAGCGCCCGCGTCACAACCAAAATCGCCCGAGTCATGACCCAAAACGCCCTCGTCATCTCTTAGAACGCGTACATCGTGATGACGCCCTACGGTTTCCCATTGTGGAAAACCCAGTTTGGCCATCCACCTGGCTGAACAAATTTTGGTATTTGGCCATTGCCATAGGAATTGCTCTTAGAACCGTTCAATAATTTTTCTTTTTGACACATGGCAAGAAGTTAACCAGCATTTTTTTTTGCGGACCAATTAAATTGGTGTCATACGAAAAGATCGTCTAGCTGCATCACACTGTAACCGAGTCACACCACTTGTGCGAAATACACTAAATTCCTTTGCCTTTCTCATTCCTTCTCCTTCTCTTTCATCTTCTAACTGCTGCTACCTTATCCGCTCATCCTTCTTCACTCATCCAATCTATTCTTCAGTTTAATCCCACCAACTACAAATTCTCATTAGTAGTGAAAAATCATCAGATCTATTAGATCCATCTCGGTTCGACTAGGATAATAGTTCTGATGATTGATTTTGTTAACAGAGAATAAAACCAAATTTTCTTCAAAGATTATCTCGATTTTCCTATCGATTCTCTCATCTAAGATGAGTTTCTATCTCGTCTTTGGGTTTGTTGGATATTTTTAATATGTCGAGAAATTTGATTTGGGTCTAAAGAAGTTTTCTCTGCTCGAGTGTTTGTGGGTTTTTGATGCTTAAAGTTAAAAGTTTTTATTTTTATTTTTTGTAGAAATCTGAACTATCTCCTCTTTCAATTCTTCTCACAATCATGTGAACTATCTTTTTTGTTTCTTCTTTTGTTTTTTTCATTCTTTTTCATAAAGTAATTTCAGATCTATATACTTGAGTTTCAAATATACCCTAAACTTACACGAAATCCTCATATCTGCAAACCCTTTTTAGAGAAATCAAATCCATCTTTGAATAACCTGGTTTCACAAACCTAAGAGAGTAGATTTTGAGACTCAATATTTGCAATTTTTTGTGAAGAAGAATCAGGTAAACTTCTCCATCTCGCTACTGGCTTGATTTGGCTTTGCATCTCTCTTTATCTATCTTTGTCTTTTAATTCTACTTTAGCGATTAAGTGATCTATTGTGATGCAGTGATATTGATTCAAGAATTTTTTCATGGCCAAACAATTGATGGATAAGGCGATTATTAGAATCACTGGGTGTATTTCAACTCTATTCAATCAATTTCCCTTTTCATTTGGAACTTGGGTTTTCCTTAATTGCTAAACTGGATCTTAGCTTAGGATCTGTATGTTTGCAGATGTTATTTGGGTGATTTGTTAGTCTAAGTTTACTTGGATCCGTTTGTCTGAAATGCATAATCACTGCATAATCACTACATTCGTTTAATTGGTTTTTATATATTGTATCTAATATCATGCATCGTCTATGAGAAATTAGTACTACCAATTTCCATGATGCTCTTTGTAGTTTCATATCTTAAGTCGATCACATTCATTTTAAATATTTAAGTTCTAAAACAAAATTCCTGTAATACGTGAAATTGTAAAATGCACAAAGGATTGAATTCTCTAAGTATCCATGCATTGTGAGTTTCGTGTTAACATGAGTTTTAAATGGTGTTGTTTGAATAGATCTACTGCTGGTCAAGAGTAATTTGGTAGCCTTATGTGGACAATGCTTAAGCTGCTGGATTAATCATAAGATTTTTTATGATTAATCTGCTAGACAATTCTCTAAGTATCTAGCTTAAGCTGTTGTTTTAACTCTCATTTGCTCTAGCCTGAAGGATTTATTTCTATCTCTAATTTTTGCACAAACTTTTGCAAAAACAAGGAATGGGTACTTTACTAGTTCTTTGATACAATTATATTGATGTAAATGTGTTTGTCATGTTTGTTTACCATTAGTTGATTAATATTTGTCTCTGATAGTACCTTTGAGTGAATGTTGGCATTGCTGAGCTTTTTGAATTTATGATTTGGATATGCTCAACTTTGTTGGCTTAAATTTCATAATGATTGCTTTCCCTTTTAGTGTTTTATCTTGTTCGTATTGGGCCATTTAGTATTTTTGATAATTCCAAGTGCTCTGTATTTTGGGGGTTTATTTTGGTAAGTTTTTATTTATCTTCTCCTTGCTTGGTTTGATCTACAGGATTCCAAGTATGTCATTCTTTGGGTGGAGGATGATGCTTAGTTTCTCTTTTTATCCCATCTAAAGTTTCTGACTCTGTGGTTGCGCCTTACAATGCTACTTTGTCTGTTCATCAAATTGTGGAGAACCTCGATGAGTGTATGGTCTTGATAATGAAGCTCTTTATGATATTTGCGTTAGGACTCTCAAGCTCACTACTCTTAGCTGTAAGCTTTCTACCTTGAACTCGTATATTTTTTTTGTTTTCATTTAGCAAGCTTTCTCAAGTCAGAGTTCAATTGTCCAGAAACCTCAAACATCAATCCCATTCCCTAGGCTCCACTTTTTCATGGTTGGATTTGCTCCACTTACATCCCGTGGATCTCAGAATACTGAGCTCATAGTGTACCGTAGCTTACCCAGCAGATGTGAGAATTAATATGTTAATTAGGGTTTGTTGGATTCTGTTCTTCATATGTTTAGGGTTCTTAAATTTTTTGATTTAGTTAAAAAAAAAAATTTGTTTCCAATCTTAATTATGTATCTAATTGACTGGATGAACAAATAGGAGAAGTGGGTTTGTTTTGAAAATTGAATTCCAGTTGACCCACTAAAGTTTTTTTTAATGGTACTTTAGTAGGGTGATAATCTTTAGTATGTTAATTAGGGTTTGTTGGATTCAGTTCTTCATATGTTTAGGGTTCTTAAAGTTAATTTTTTTTTTGTTTCAAATCTTAATTTTGTATCTAATCGAACTGGATGAACAAATAGGAGAAGTGGGTGTGTTTTGAAAATTGAATTCCAGTTGACAAACCAAAGACTGCTTTCTTTAATTCCCATGAGATATAATTTTGCAGGAAGTTTAAGGAATATAGAGAATGCGACTTTGTGAAGGTAGGCCAGACACCAATGGAAAAGCTTTTCTTTGAGGTCCTTGTATAGTTTTATAGTGTTATACTTCGATGTTCTAACTATTTCTTCCTTGGAATTATCTTTGTTTCAGTTGGTGAGATTTAATTTTGCAGGAAGTTAATATAGAGAATGCGACTTTGTGAAGGCTGGCCACACCAATGGAAAAGCTTTTCTTTGAGGTCCTTGTATAGTTTTATAGTGTTATACTTCGATGTTCTCACTATTTCTTCCTTGGAATTATCTTTGTTTCAATTGGTGTTTTGTAAAGATGAGTGTCATTTGTACCTCCCTTTCAAATCGGAGGAGTTTGTATCCCAATTTAAAGAGATTAGGCATGCTTGTTAAACTCGAGGGTGGGTTATTATGTTATATATTGGTGATTAGCTTTTGCTTACACTCATAACTAGTCTTTGATTGCCTCTTATTTGGCTTCTTTGTAGACGAAGGGCACAATAAGCTGATCGATAGATTTTGTGTGTGTGAAGTTGGAGAACGTGTGACGAGGATGCTTTCTTTGAAAGTCGGTATGTCTCTTAATTCTGGTTTTTACAAACCCTTTTATGGGTTCATTCTACCTTCCCTAAGTATGATTAAATCTAGTGCAATTCACATAACCTATTGTTTGATGTGCTTTTTTTATTGTAACAATCTGCTGTAGAGACTTCTCAAAAAAAAGATGTTCCAATATGTCCTTGTGCCATTGTCTTCTTTGGAGTTCCTCCACTGAGAAACCGAATATTTTCCGTGCGATCGCCTCTTGTTGTTTTACTTCAGAATTTGTTATTCGCTACTTCTTATTGTGTTGGTGTTGGTGTTGCGGTTGATGGTCCTAGTCATGGGAACCACGATACCTATTATTCATACGCAGGGGAGAAATAGACTTCATAAGTTTCTGAGCATACAGATTCTTCGGGTAATTCAGCTGGCAATTAGAACCTCTTTCTTAATATCATTCTTAAGATGACCTGAGAATGTGATTACATCTTATAATGCGCCAGATTTTCATAAGCATATTTTATTTGGTTATAAGCTGAGGTTTTCACTCAATCTAAATGTCTCGTTTAATCTATTTTATTTGGTTTCTGCTGTTTTTGCAGATCGTGGTTACTACTCTGTAGAGACTGTCACACTTTTGGTAGCCTTGAAAGTTCGTTATAGAGATAGAATTATAATCTTAAGAGGAAATCATGAGAGTCGGCAAATTACTCAAGTGTAAGTTATGCTTTAATCTTTTGTTATGATTAGCCGGTTTGTGTTAGAATTAGAGATTGGAATCCATTACTTGATTTGAGTAACTGGATCCATCTCAAAAGTTCATTGTGATTGTTAACTACCTCTTTGGTTTGTTTTGGGCCTGGTTTATAGATTCACAAAATATCAGTTATGTAGGATTATTATTTGTCCGGGATGTTTTCCTCTCAGTATGTGCTTTGTATGTTCTCATGTTATACAACTCTTGAGTGTACCGCATGTTGAGAAGAATTTATCATAATAAGCTGGTTTATGTTAGAATTAAAGCTTGGGATTTATTCCTTGATTTGAGTAAATACTGGTTTCATCTAAAGTTCAGTGTCAGCGTTATTTTTAGGTTACGTTATTTTTAGGTTCCTTGATTTTAGGTTACATTATTTTTCTTCTATCGAGATTTGTTCAGTATGGTTCCCAAAATATCAGTCATCTAGGATTATTCTTTGTCCAGAGTTGTAGCAGATGTTTTCCACTTAGTTTGTATGTTCTCATGTTATACTACTGTTGAATATACAGTGTGTTGAGAAGAATTTATCAGAATAAGCTAGTTTATGTTAAGCTTAGAATCTATTCCTTGATTCGAGAAAATACTGGTTTGTATGTTCTCATGTTATCTGTAACTACTAATTTTCTCTTTATTACTTGGAATAAACTATCATGGTTTGAAGAAACTATTTACTTTGTAGTGTCCTTTGCACGTTCACATGAAGTGCTCTTCTGTTGGTGAAATACAGGGAATATGCAGTTGTTCCGATGAAATTAAAAATTCTCAAGAGTACTAATGACATTGTTTCCACTGCAGGTTATGGGAGAACTTATTGGGGCCGTTAAGATAATGCATCAACAGATCTCAGATGCCTTCGGAAATAACTGTACGTAGTTATAACAAATTGATCATTATCACTTCAGATAATTAACTACTTGGTCTATTGAAAGCTTTGAATTTATAGAATTTCCGAGTAGCATAGTTCACTTGCATTCTTAAACAGCATCAATGAGAAGACCAAAACAAAATTCTCCAAGGTTGGGTCCATCCGGCCACTTGCACTGGATTTATTGAGAAGTTGAGCTTGTTTTTATTTGGTTGCATCTCACAAGTGTTAGCTTTCAATTATTTTTGGTTAAATTTCATAATGAGCAGAACATTGATAGTTTGTGGAGAGTTTGTAGATCCAGAAAATGTATGAATTGCAGGTGTTGATGGTGGTTTTTAGACAAGGGGTAAAATCGAAAAACCCCATGACCTAGTGTTACCCGCAACACATTAACTAAGAGCATTTAACTCAAGTGTAAACAATTAATAGGGGTATTTTTTCAAAATACCAGATTAGGGTTTTCAACACAGAACCCTAATTCCAAAACCAAGTCGATATCGCGCACCATGGCAACAATGCTAAACCCAACAGATATCATGACCATGGCAATAATGCTAAAACCAAGCCGCATATCATGTGCGACCATGGCAACAATGTTAAACTAAGCCGCATATCGCACCATGGCAACAATGCTAAACCAAGCCGCATATCATGTACCACTCATGCAACAATGCCAAAACCAAGCCGCACCTCATGCGCACCACGGAATAATGCTAAACTAAGCCGCATACATCAGCGCACCACGGCCACAATGCCAAACCAAGCCGCAGACTACGCGCACCACGCAACAATGCCAAACCAAGCCGCACCCGCGCACCATGGCAACAATGCCAAATTTCCAAGCCGCTATACCTTTGGCCCACGCCAAATATAGCTCCCTAGGCTTGCAAGACTTGCAACTAGGTCAACATGGCCGTACGTGCCATTGGCACATGCCAACACGTGCCGCAAGCCATATTTATAAGCCGTATGCCTTTGGCCCACGCCCAACATAGCGCCCTAGGTTTGCAAGACTTGCAACTAGGTCAACATGGCCGCATGTGCCATTGGCACATGCCAACACGTGCCGCAAGCCATATTTCCAAGCCGCTATGCCTTCGGCCCACGCAAATATAGCGCCCTAGGTTTGCAAGACTTGCAACTAGGTCAACATGGCCGCACGTGCCATTGGCACACGCCAACACGTGCCGTAAGCCATATTTCTAAGCCGTATGCCTTTGGCCCACGCCAAATATAGCGCCCTAGGCTTGCAAAACTTGCAACTAGGTCAACATGGCCGCACGTGCCATTGGCACATGCCAACACGTGTCACAAGCCATATTTCCAAGCCGCTATGCCTTTGGCCCACGCCCAACATAGCGCCCTAGGTTTGCAAGACTTGCAACTAGGTCAACATGACCGCACGTGCCATTGGCACATGCCAACACGTGCCGCAAGCCATATTTCTAAGCCGCCATGCCTTTGCCCACGCCAATATAGCGCCCTAGGCTTGCAAGACTTGCAACTAGGTCAACATGGCCGCACGTGCCATTGGCACATGCCAACACGTGCCGCAAGCCATATTTCCAAGCCGCTATGCCTTTGGCCCACGCCCAACATAGCGCCCTAGGGTTTGCAAGACTTGCAACTAGGTCAACATGGCCGCACGTGCCATTGGCACATGCCAACACGTGCCGCAAGCCATATTTCTAAGCCGCTATGCCTTTGGCCCACGCCCAATATAGCTCCCTAGGCTTGCAAGACTTGCAACTAGGTCAACATGGCCGCACGTGCCATTGGCACATGCCAACACGTGTCGCAAGCCATATTTCCAAGCCGTATGCCTTTGGCCCACGCCCAACATAGCGCCCTAGGTTTGCAAGACTTGCAACTAGGTCAACATAGCCGCACGTGCCATTGGCACATGCCAACACGTGTCGCAAGCCATACTTCCAAGCCGCTATGCCTTGGCCCACGCCAACATAGCGCCCTAGGTTTGCAAGACTTGCAACTAGGTCAACATAGCCGCACGTGCCATTGGCACATGCCAACACGTGTCGCAAGCCATACTTCCAAGCCGCTATGCCTTTGGCCCACGCCAAACATAGCGCCCTAGGCTTGCAAGACTTGCAACTAGGGTCAACATGGCCGCACGAGCCATTGGCACATGCCAAACACACACGTTGGTAGCCTAACTTGCAAACCGTGCAACCTACCACCAAGGCATTCCGCACATTCCATTGGCACATGCCAAACACACACGCCGGTAGCCTAACTTGCAAACCGTGTAACCTACCACCAAGGCATTCGCACATGCCATTGGCACATGCCAAACACACACGCCGGGGTAGCCTAACTTGCAAACCGTGCAACCTACCACCAAGGCATTCCGCACATGCCATTGGCACATGCCAAACACACACGTTGGTAACCTAACTTGCAAACCATGCAACCTACCACCAAGGCATTCCGCACATGCCATTGGCACATGCCACACGCGCCACTAGCAGCGCCACTTGCACTCAAGATGCAACCAACACTCGAGACATCGACACAAACCGGGGGATGCTTTAGGGGTTTTGGTTTCGCTGTCACAAAGATGCAACGTACACTACGCTCACATTAAGAAAGCGTGAAAAGGAATAAAGCGGTCAAATAAAAGAGGAAATAATGGTGAAAAACGTTTCGCCCATTAAACCATGCGGTTACCACCTCCTCCCATTATTTCACCCTTTACTCTCTTCCTTCATGAGGCCAGGGTAACGTTTAATCTCGACTTGTATAAATAGGTCTTACTATTTCCACCGAGAACAAGTCTTGCTAGGAGAAAAATACCATACTCTCGGAAAGGCAACTTTGCAAGCTCTCCCAAAAGCTTCCATCTCTTGCAAGCTTCCCAAGCTTTTACTTTTTCGATACAAGTCGAGATACTACCTCCTAGAACTTGGTCTCAACACCTTTCTTTGCTTCCTCCCCAAATCAACCCTTCTCCTCCACTTTGTGACCGAAGCAAGTCCTGAAACGACCATTTCTTGGTTTAGGCCGGACTTTGCAGATTGATCTCTCGAATCTATAAAGTGCTCACGTGCAGCACATTTATTTAGGGTTTGAATCAGTTTCTCACTCACATACCGAATTTACCGAAATCGGTAGAAACGATTTTTTACCCATAAACAATTGGCGACCACAGCGGGATGATTGGTCTATCGGCTACAATGTCGATTTGCCGATCTCGTTCTTCGACCCAGGGATGTCAAGATGGTGGGGAAAGGCGACTCAATCCGACGCAACTACGAACAACCCTTACTAGTTGTAAAACTACGAAAAAACTTGGGACTTGCCGAAGATGCTACTGGCTCGATCCGGCTCAATCGCTAGACGCCCCGGTTACTGGGCCAGTTGTAAAACTACACTCAAAATCGGGACTGGCCAAGACGCTACCAGCAAGAATCGGGGACTAATCGGCGATGCTACCAAGAAAGCCGCCTTTTACACGAGAGGGGCGTGTTCACAAAACCTATGAAGTGAGTAAATTTAGCGCACAAGATATACGATCTATTTTTAGGTTCCTAGTAAAACCGTCATACCGCTGAAGTCTTGTGCCAATTGCTAGCACACACTCTCATAGAAGCAATATTCCTTTCAAAAAACATAATCGAGTCATATTATCAAAACCATTCATCCTAAATAATCCAACACCCAAAAAGCTACCAAATTGTCTATCAAAGGTCAAGCTTTGAAACAGGACATCCAATATGTCTTTCAAAAAAGAAAAACCTAAATGAAAGATCAGCAGAGAAACGTTCAAGGAAAATCATCCAACAAGTCTCGCTGTTCTTGGAGAAAGTCAACTTTGCATCTTCAAGAGCAGCTCTCTTTATAGTCAACATCTTGGAAAGCTTTTCGAGTTCCACCTCCCGTCGTGCAATCTCCTCGGCGGAAAGGCTTTGATTGTTGCATCTTTCAACTTTTGGATCTCAGAAGGCCTTCGACAAACCACGAAGTGTTGAACTCCCTTTTCTACGCACACGTCGCGATGGTGCTCCCGGTTGGCAATAACGTCTTCGAAACGGTGTGACCGGTCACCTCACGCATATCCTCGATGGAAGATAAAGCCTCTTCCACACGCTTTTTAACCATTGCAAATCGACTAGTGACTTTCTTGGTTGTGGCCATATGTCCGTACTTCTCCCTGATTCGGTGTCAACGCCCCGTGCTTAGCCGGCACGCTGAAGCCGCCAACCAAAGACATGACCTCGGATAAGGAACCAAGTATGGAGGATCAAAAAGGCGCCTGCACCTGGCCTCACGACTCGCAAAGGGTCTTCTTCCATGTCTACTAAGCAACCATCGAGAATCATCCGTTTGAGCCACATCTCGTGCCTTGCAATTGGCTAACGCCATCTCCAAGTCACCGGCGGTGGTCACCAAAGGCAAAGTTTTCGTGTGGCTCTACCCCGTAATCATCCTCCGAACCGGATTCCTCCGCGAACTTGAGTTAGACATTTTTCAAAAGAAGAAACGAGGAAGAAGAAATAAAAAAGCGCTTGCCGAGACGCGCTTGCAGGACGAGCTTACTAGACGTGCTTACTGGACACGCTTACCGGTGACGCACATGCCGGGCACACATGCCGCACGCGCATGCTAGCCACGTTACCACACTCTGTGCTAACAATTTGCATCCTTCCAAATAGCTAACATCTTGCGCCCTTCCAAAGACCATCCTCTCCCTTCGAAACAACACCCCGAACTCAACCCATCTATCAAAAGAACGCAATGGGCTTTGCACATCCCGAAATCAATATTGGAAGATGAATATACCCCTTTATGAAGATGTAATCGTATGGTGTTCTCTCGGGCGAACCGAACGTGTCTTCTTTTCATCTTCACCACCTAAGTAACAAAGTTGGCACGAAACTCCGGGTGATTCTTCCGAGCAGAGGCAAGTTTTTTGTGAAGAATTCATCATCCGTGTTTGGTTTGGAACTATGGACATCTTTCGATGAGGCGAAATTGTTTCAGGTAACATCTTACCGGATTTCTTCATAACAACTTAGTAACAAGATATCTCACATAGGAGAAAGACAAAATTATCTCCCGACACATAACCGCGCCCAACAAAGGAAAACTCGAAATATAAAAAAAAAAAAAAAAGAGAAAGGGCGTATTCTTTATTGGCTCAAAACGCACACGCATGAGATCATTCTTCGGGTTCAAAATTATATATGGAGCATTTTTCTACGGGTTCAAAAATTGCACGCCAAAGATTTCTTTCAGATCGAAAATTCATATACGCGATATTTCCTACGGTTCAAGTCATATGAAGCACATATACGATATTCTTCTTCGGGATTCATATACGGTATTCTCTACGGGTTCAAATCGCACACGCGGTATTTTCTTCAGGGTTCAGAATTATACACAGTATTTTATACGGGCTCAAGTGCGTCTGCAATATCCTTCTTCGGATTCAAAATTATATATGGAGCACTTTCCTATGGGTTCGAATAATATATGCAATATTTCCCTTGGGCGCATACATGCAATATTTTCTACAAGAGACACGCCAAGAAATTATATGCGCAATATATAAATGCCCACTCTTAGGGTTTACACCTACATAAAAAGGAAAAAAGAGAAGTACTGGAAGACATACCTGGAAGGTTTTTTCTTTGTGACTCGCCACTAGTAGGAAAGGATGAAAGGAATAAGGTGCAAGATGAGAGAAAGGGATTTTATATATATATGGGCGTGAAGATTCGAAATAGGGAAGGATTCCCTTTACCAAAAATCGTGCGGGCTCACAAGAACGCCCAATGCCGCCCAAGTTGCGACGGTCCCACCAGCTAGCACGCTCAGTTTCCCAACTCGCCCAACTTCCCAATGTCTCCCAAGTTGCACCGGCCCCACCAATTGCGCTGACTTCCCAATGGCCGCCCAAGTCACGCCTGCAAGCACGCAAAGCTTCCACACCTTGCGCCGGTCCCACCAGCCTAGCACAATCATCTTCCCAACTCACGCTAACTTCCCAACGTCGCCAAGTTGCACCGGCCCCACTAATTGTGCCCGACCCTCAGATTTGTGCAAAACTACCAAAGGCAAGGATTCCAAATCCTATTTATAAAAGGTCGACAAGCCTCCTCAATTTTTCTACGGTTTCTTTGATTATAGTTTGTCACCATCTTATGCTTACCTCGCAACAAACCCTGTTCCGAGCTAGCGTGGGACTTAATGTTGATGGTGGTTTTTTAGACAAGGTAAAATCGTAAAACCCATGACCTAGTGTGACCGCAACACATTAAATAAGAGCATTTAACTCAAGTGTAAACAATTAATAGGGGTATTTTTTAAAAATACCGCATTAGGTTTTCAAATACTTAACCCTAATTCCAAAACCAAGCCGCATCATCGCGCACCATGGCAACAATGCTAAAACCAAGCCGCATATCTGCACCATGGCAACAATGCTAAACCAAGCCGCATATCATCGCGACCATGGCAATAATGTTAAACTAAGCCGCATATCACAGACCACGGCAACAATGCCAAACCAAGCCGCACCCGCGCACCATGGCAACAATGCTAAACCAAGCCGCATATCGCTGCACCACTCAAGCAACAATGCCAAACCAAGCCGCACCCCGGCGCACCACGGAAACAATGCCAAACCAAGCCGCACCGCGCACCATGGCAACAATGCCAAATTTCCAAGGCGCTATACCTTTGGCCCACGCCAAATATAGCGCCCTAGGCTTGCAAGACTTGCAACTAGGTCAACATGGCCGTACGTGCCATTGGCACATGCCAACACGTGCCGCAAGCCATATTTCAAAGCCGCTACGCCTTTGGCCGACGCTCAACATAGCGCCCTAGGTTTAAGACTTGCAAGCTAGGTCAACATGGCCGCATGTGCCATTGGCACATGCCAACACGTGCCGCAAGCCATATTTCCAAGCCGCTATGCCTTCGCCCACGCCAAATATAGCGCCCTAGGTTTGCAAGACTTGCAACTAGGTCAACATGGCCGACGACGTGCCATTGGCACATGCCAACACGTGCCGCAAGCCATATTTCCAAGTCGCTATGCCTTTGGCCCACGCCAAATATAACGCCCTAGGCTTGCAAACTTGCAACTAGGTCAACATGGCCGCACGTGCCATTGGCACATGCCAACACGTGTCGCCCCATATTTCCAAGCCATTATGCCTTTGGCCCATGCCCAACATAGCGCCCTAGGTTTGCAAGACTTGCAACCAGGTCAACATGGCCACACGTGCCATTGGCACATGCCAACACGTGCCGCAAGCCATATTTCTAAGCCGCTATGCCTTTGGCCCACGCCAAATATAGCACCCTAGGCTTGCAAAACTTGCAACTAGGTCAACATGGCCGCACGTGCCATTGGCACATGCCAACACGTGTCGCAAGCCATATTTCCAAGCCGCTATGCCTTTGGCCCACGCCAACATAGCGCCCTAGGTTTGCAAGACTTGCAACTAGGGTCAACATGGCCGCACGTGCCTTTAGCACATGCCAACACGCGTCTTCGCAAGACATATTTCTAAGCCGCTATGCCTTTGGCCCACGCCAATATAGCGCCCTAGGCTTTGCAAGACTTGTAACTAGGTCAACATGGCCGCACGTGCCATTGGCACATGCCAACACGTGTCGCAAGCCATATTTCCAAGCCGCTATGCCTTTGGCCCACGCCAACATAGCGCCCTAGGTTTACAAGACTTGCAACTGGGGTCAACATGGACGCACGAGCCATTGGCACACGCCAACACGTGCCGCAAGCCATATTTCTAAGCCGCTATGCGTTTGGCCCACGCCAAATATAGCGCCCAGGATTGCAAAACTTGCAATCTAGGTCAACATGGCCGCACGTGCCATCGGCACATGCCAACACGTGTCGCAAGCCATATTTCCAAGCCGCTATGCCTTTGGCCCACGACCAACATAGCGCCTAGGTTTGCAAGACTTGCAACTAGGTCAACATGGCCGCACGTGCCATTGGCACATGCCAACACGTGCCGCAAGCCATATTTCTAAGCCGCTATGCCTTGGCCCACGCCAAATATAGCGCCTAGGCTTGCAAAACTTGCAACTAGGTCAACATGGCCGCACGTGCCATTGGCACATGCCAACACGTGTCGCAAGCCATATTTCAAAGCCGCTTATGCCTTTGGCCCACGCTCAACATAGCGCCCTAGGTTTGCAAGACTTGCAACTAGGTCAACATGGCCGCACGTGCCATTGGCACATGCCAACACGTGCCGCAAGCCATATTTCTAAGCCGCTATGCCTTTGGCCCACTCCCAATATAGCGCCCTAGGCTTGCTAGACTTGCAACTAGGTCAACATGGCCGCACGTGCCATTGGCACATGCCAACACGTGTCGCAAGCCATATTTCCAAGCCGCTGCGCCTTTGGCCCACGCCAACATAGCGCCCTAGGTTTGCAAGACTTGCAACAGGGTCAACATGGCCGCATGTGCCATTGGCACATGCCAACACGTGCCGCAAGCCATATTTCCAAGCCGCTATGCCTTCGGCCCATGCAAATATAGCGCCCTAGGTTTGCAAGACTTGCAACTAGGTCAACATGGCCGCACGTGCCATTGGCACATGCCAACACGTGCCGCAAGCCATATTTCCAAGCCGCTTATGCCTTTGGCCCACGCCAAATATAGCGCCCTAGGCTTGCAAAACTTGCAACTAGGTCAACATGGCCGCACGTGCCATTGGCACATGCCAACACGTGTCGCAAGCCATATTAGTGTGCCGCTATGCCTTTGGCCCACGCCCAACATAGCGCCCTAGGTTTGCAAGACTTGCAACTAGGTCAACATGGCGCACGTGCCATTGGCACATGCCAACACGTGTCGCAAGCCATATTTCAAGCCGTTATGCCTTTGGCCCACGCCCAACATAGCGCCCTAGGTTTGCAAAACTTCTGCAACTAGGTCAACATGGCCGCACGTGCCATTGGCACATGCCAACACGTGTCGCCAGCCATATTTCCTAGCCGTATGCCTTTGGCCCACGCCCAACATAGCGCCCTAGGTTTGCAAGACTTGCAACTAGGGTCAACATGGCCGCACGTGCCATTGGCACATGCCAACACGTGTCGTCAGCCATATTTCCTAGCCGCTATGCCTTTGGCCCACGCCAACATAGCGCCATAGGTTTGCAAGACTTGCAACTAGGTCAACATGGCCGCAGTGCCATTGGCACATGCCAACACGTGCCGCAAGCTATATTTCTAAGCCGCTATGCCTTTGGCCCACGCCAATATAGCGCCTAGGCTTGCAAGACTTGCAACTAGGTCAACATGGCCGCACGTGCCATTGGCACATGCCAACACGTGTCGCAAGCCATATTTACAAGCCGCTATGCCTTTGGCCCACGCCCAACATAGCGCCCTAGGTTTGCAAGACTTGCAACTAGGTCAACATGGCCGAACGAGCCATTGGCACATGCCAACACGTGCCGCAAGCCATATTTCTAAGCCGCTATGCCTTTGGCCCCGTCCCAACATAGCGCCCTAGGCTTGCAAAACTTGCAACTAGGTCAACATGGCCGCACGTGCCATTGGCACATGCCAACACGTGTCGCAAGCCATATTTCCAAGCCGCTATGCCTTTGGCCCACGCCAACATAGCGCCCCTAGGTTTGCAAGACTTGCAACTAGGTCAACATGGCCGCACGTGCCATTGGCACATGCCAACACGTGTCGCAAGCCATATTTCAAGCCGCTATGCCTTTGGCCCACGCCCAACATAGCGCCCTAGGTTTGCAAGACTTGCAACTAGGTCAACATAGCCGCACGTGCCATTGGCACACGCCAACACGTGCCGCAAGCCATATTTCTAAGCCGCTATGCCTTTGGCCCACGCCAAATATAGCGCCTAGGTTTGCAACACTTGCAACTAGGTCAACATGGCCGCACGTGCCATTGGCACATGCCAACACGTCTCGCAAGCCATATTTCCAAGCCGCTATGCCTTTAGCCCATGCCAACATATAGCGCCCTAGGTTTGCAAGACTTGCAACTAGGTCAACATGGTCAGCCATGTGCCATTGGCACATGCCAACACGTACGAAGCCATATTTCAAGCCGCTATGCCTTCGGCCCCGCCAAATATAGCGCCCTAGGTTTGGTAAGACTTGCAACTAGGTCAACATGGCGCACGTGCCATTGGCACATGCCAACACGTGCCGAAGCCATATTTCAAGCCAGTATGCCTTTGGCCCACGCCAAATATAGCGCCCTAGGCTTGCAAACTTGCAACTAGGTCAACATGGCCGCACGTGCCATTGGCACATGCCAACACGTGTCGCAAGCCATATTGCAAAGCCGCTATGCCTTTGGCCCACGCCCAACATAGCGCCCTAGGTTTGCAAGACTTGCAACTAGGTCAACATGGCCGCACGTGCCATTGGCACATGCCAACACGTGTCGCAAGCCATACTTCCAAGCCGTTATGCCTTTGGCCCACGCCCAACATAGCGCCCTAGGTTTGCAAGACTTGCAACTAGGTCAACATGGCCGCACGTGCCATTGGCACATGCCAACACGTGTCGCCAGCCATATTTCCTAGCCGCTATGCCTTTGGCCCACGCCCAACATAGCGCCCTAGGTTTGCAAGACTTGCAACTAGGTCAACATGGCCGCACGTTCCATTGGCACATGCCAACACGTGTCGCATGACCATATTTCCTAGCCGCTATGCCTTTGGCCCACGCCAACATAGCGCCCTAGGTTGCAAGACTTGCAACTAGGTCAAATGGCCGCACGTGCCATTGGCACATGCCAACACGTGTCACGCAAGCTATATTTCTAAGCCGCTATGCCTTTGGCCCACGCCCAATATAGCGCCCAGGCTTGCAAGACTTGCAACTAGGTCAACATGGCCGCACGTTCCATTGGCACATGCCAACACGTGTCGCAAGCCATATTTACAAGCCGCTATGCCTTGGCCCACGCCCAACATAGCGCCCTAGGTTTGCAAGACTTGCAACTAGGTCAACATGGCCGCACGAGCCATTGGCACATGCCAACACGCAAGCCATATTTCTAAGCCGCTATGCCTTTGGCCCACGCCAAACATAGCGCCTAGGCTTGAAAACTTGCAACTAGGTCAACATGGCCGCACGTGCCATTGGCACATGCCAACACGTGTCGCAAGCCATATTTCCAAGCCGCTATGCCTTTGGCCCACGCCCAACATAGCGCCCTAGGTTTGCAAGACTTGCAACTAGGTCAACATGGCCGCACGTGCCATTGGCACATGCCAACACGTGCCGCAAGCCATATTTCTAAGCCGCTATGCCTTTGGCCCACGCCAAATATAGCGCCCTAGGCTTGCAAACTTGCAACTAGGTCAACATGGCCGCACGTGCCATTGGCACATGCCAACACGTGTCGCAAGCCATATTTCCAAGCCGCTATGCCTTTGGCCCCACGCTCAACATAGCGCCTAGGTTTGCAAGACTTGCAACTAGGTCAACATAGCCGCACGTGCCATTGGCACACGCCAACACGTGCGCAACCCATATTTCTAAGCCGCTATGCCTTTGGCCCACGCCAAATATAGCGCCCTAGGCTTGCAACACTTGCAACTAGGTCAACATGGCCGCACGTGCCATTGGCACATGCCAACCGTGTCGCAAGCCATATTTCCAAGCCGCTATGCCTTTGGCCCACGCCCAACATAGCGCCCTAGGTTTGTAAGACTTGCAACTAGGCCAACATGGCCGCATGTGCCATTGGCACATGCCAACACGTGCCGTAAGCCATATTTCCAAGCCGCTATGCCTTCGGCCCACGCCAAATATAGCGCCCTAGGTTTGCAAGACTTGCAACTAGGTCAACATGGCCTTACGTGCCATTGGCACATGCCAACACGTCCGTAAGCCATATTTCAAGCCGCTATGCCTTTGGCCCACGCTAAATATAGCGCCCTAGGCTTGCAAACTTGCAACTAGGTCAACATGGCCGCACGTGCCATTGGCACATGCCAACACGTGTCGCAAGCCATATTTCAAAGCCGCTATGCCTTTGGCCC